>CAUYLG010001187.1:0-114593 GCA_963573385.1 Cacajao melanocephalus | reverse complement strand
AGCATGGGAAGAAATGCCAGATATAGGTGAAGGGGAGGAAAGCAGCAAATCACACTGCCACATGTGTACCTATGCAACAATCTTGCATGTTCTTCACATGTACCCCAAAACCTAAAATACAATAAAAATTAAAAAAAAAAGTAATAATCTCCCTTTCCATTGTGCTCTTATTGCTCTGACTGCTCTTACTTTGTGGAGTGCTTTATAATTTCCAAAGCATTTTTACAAATATTATCTTATTTGATTCTTGCAAGAAAAGATATATGCCTTCTTTGAAGGCAAGAAGGACACATGCTATTATCTGTATTTTACATTTTTACATATATTTTTATGGAAACTTAGAAAGACTTGCCCAAGGGCTCACAGAGTCCTTTCTTTTTAAACTGTGCTATTTTATATATGATTTAATATCATAAGCCTCCACAGATCTATTTGGAGGAAATTACAAAGTTTAATAAAATCTGTGTGAGAGGAAGAACAATGAAAACACATTTCCTTGCTAGTTTTGAGAAAACATTAACTGGAGCAACGTCTTAATCATTGAAAACAGCAACAACAACTGCGTATTCTGTCCCTATTAGCAAATGACAGTTCACATAATGATGTAAAATAGAATTTCTCCTCAAGGTTCACTCCAAATGCCCTCTTCTCAGAAGATATGCTTTTTCCCGCCGTTTCCTGGTAACAATTTAGTGACATCAAGAGTTCATTTCATACCTGTTCTGAAATAGTGGACTTAGATGAAAAGCTGGGTAAGGTCCCATCCACAGTTGGGCTTCCCCCTTCTGTAAATCCTGAAAGGGATCAGAAAAGTCCTTCAATTAATCTTCATGTTTCTTGAACTCTTTCTATGCCTACACCCTAACACTGTGCTAGGTGCTGTGGGGGACACACGCCCCCCCAAAAAATCCTTAAGGCAATGGTTCCCAAAGTATGGTCCAAGGACCCCTGGAAATCCCCACAATCCTTTCAGGGACTTCGAGAGGTCTTTTCTTTTCCAATTACCTATCACTATGAAACCCGATTTTCTTCATGTAATTCCACTAGAAAAACTTCACAACAGATTAAATGTAGAAACAGAAATAAGAAACCAGCAGTCTCTGTTACGTTGCAGTAACATACATTAAAGAGATTTACAAAATGTAAACTAATGCCATTCTTTCCTCTAAATTGTTTTTGTTTGGAAAATATGGTTATTTTTCATAAAACTATGTTATTTATGTTAACATGTAATGAGTTTAACATTATTTTTAAATGGATTAATACCTATTTTAAATGTCTCAGTTTTAATTCTTAAAATACTAGGTGCCAATAAAAACATGTAAACCAAAGCTCTTTGGGTCTACAGTGATTTTAAGAGGGTTAAAGTGATTCCGAGACCAAAATGTCTGAGAATTGCTGTCTTCAGGCATCAATACTTTCAAAGAGTTTATAGTCTAAATATGGAAATGTGAAATACAGAAAATACTTATCTGCATGCATTCATTCATTCATTCAGTTTCTCTGCCATGGCTCAAAAGCATTGGGGATGTATAGCAGTTAATAAAACAGCAAAATGCCCTGCTCTCCTGGAACTTAAGTTTTAATGGATTGAGATGGGCAATAAAGACATAAGTAAAAATATACATAGACTATTAGAGGGTCAAAAATGCCATGTAGAAAAATAAATCAGAAAAGGAAGACCTCACTGAGGGAACACTTGGGTAAGATCTGCAGGTGGAGAGGGAGGAGGCAGTGGACATCCCAGGAGAGAATGTCCCGGTTAGGAGGAGCCATGAATGCAAAGCCTGGCATGAACGGTAGAGGGAGCCATGAACGCAAAGCCCTGAGGAATAGCAAGGGCGCCACTGTGCCTGGAATACTGTGAGAAAAGGGGAGGAAAAATAAGAAATACAGTCAGATAGAAGGCAATGAAGGGACCAGATTTATAGGACCTGGTGGACCCTTAACATGACTCAAGAGCTGTAATGAATATGGTAAGGGAAGCTTTTGGAGGGTTTTGAACAGGGAGTAACACGATCTGCCTGTCTTTTAACAGGGTCATTGCTGCTGGGCTGGAAACAGAGGGTGGCAAGAGCAGAGTCGGGGAGGCCAGTTGGGTGTTCTTGCAGGAGATGACAGTGGCTTGGACAGATCACAGCAGTGGAAATAATGAGAGTGGCTGGATTCTGGATTTATTATTAAGGACTAGCTGGAAGGCGAGTGAAGAAAGCAAGTGAGAAGTCAAGGGTGACTCTAAGGTTTTTGACAAGAGCAACCAGAGTTATCCTTTAATAAGATGGGGAGGTCTGCAGGATAAAGAGTTCTTGAAGAACTAAGTACTTCAGATAATAGTGCCCTGGTGTTCAGAGAAGGCAGCCACCGTTGTTAAGAGGAGGAGGCAGTGAGGGCTTGGCAGGTCCAACAAAGATGGGCCAAAACGAAAGTTGTATTCTGATAGGAGGGGAACGGTACTCCCAGGTACGAGCAGCAAAGGTGAGTGAGTGAATAGACTTTCCCAAGATGCACAGTGCAGTGCGGTTTGTGGTTTCTGCAGTTCTGGCAGTTGGAAGAGTACCCATGGCTAATATTTTCTGACACCTGAATGTGCCAGGCCTGTTCTGTTTTTAACATGTGTGCATCTCGTCCTTTCACCAGCTCTTTGTGGAAGGAGCTATTATGCCCATTTTACAGAAGAGGGCTTCTCAGACCACCGTGTCTACAGCAGCAGCCCTCCCTTCCTCTGTGCTGTGTATGTATTTTTCTTTATAGCACTGTGCTGCTGTGCTGTATTTTTCTTTATAGAACTTTAGCATTTACCTGAGACGATATTATTTATGTGTTTATTTTTACTGTCTGTCTCCTTCAATAGAATACAAGCTTCATGAAGACAGGGTCTTTGTTTCATTCATCCTTGTATCTCCTGTGCCTAGAACAGTGCTTGACACACAGCATATGGTCACTAACAACTGAATGAATAACTTTGAAAAATAAGGTTGAAAAATGATAAAAGGTATAATAAAACTTTTTAAATAATGAAAAATAAATTTCTGTAGCCAAATCATTTTCACTTTGTGTTCACAATTTAAAAAAAAAAAAAAACCAGTGAAGGTTTCGTTTATTTAAGATGAATATTATTAAAATCTAAAAAGCCAATTTATATTTAGTAAAAAAATGCATATAAATTTTTTGCATGTAGACAATTACTGTTTATTTAAATGGATTTAAGCTTGATTATTTTGGAATATATCCCAAATCACCTACGTAAGGCAGAGTTTTTTTCTTCTCTCTTTCCCATATTGAGTTGAAGGCAAATTAAGGTTTGAGCAGTTGCTTTCTGTGAGCCTGACTTATCCAATTCCAGACATTTTCAGGGTGATGTTTGCCTTGGGAAAATTATCCAGGTATTTGCCACATCCTCTTTTTAGGCTACCTTTTGTAGAAATATTTTGTGACCTTTAAAATGTATTTTAGACTTAGGTTAAATGGGTGTCATTTGTTTAGAGTCAAACACTAACCCAGTGCTCCCCATGTGCTGTTTTACTTAATCTTATTATTTTGAAAACAGCTGTATTGTTTTCACACACAGAAAAAAGTTAAAAAAGGATGCATGACCAGTAAAGTATTAAATCGCTACTAAAAAAAGTAAAAATTGCCTCAAATATATTTACTTTTCAAAGCGACTCTGTGAAATAAACATTCTTGGCCCCATTTTACAGGTAAGGAAGCAAGCGGGTGAAGATGCCGGGATAACGCAGCTGGAAGCAACAGTGCTGTGTTAGCACGTAGGCCTGTCAGACTCTCAGCTCTGGCCTCAGCCACTCCCTGATACGCTACATGACTTCGTTGTACTTACTTGGCAGAGGTATGGGTTTTTGATGGATTTGTCTGCAAGGAAGAATTTCAGATAATTAAAGGACAAAGCACAATTTAAGTAAGTTTGATTTTTTGTTTACACTGGTGATACCATCAATGGGCACGTCACAAAGAAATCAATACAAATGGCCAATAAAATTTATCTAGAGACAGAAGAGGCATCAGAACCTTAAAGATAAGTAAGACTCGGCCGTGCGCGGTGGGTCACGCCTGTGGTCCCCACACTTCGGGAGGCCGAGGCAGGCAGATCATGAAGTCAGGAGATTGAGACCATCCTGGCTAACATGGTGAAACCCTATCTCTACTAAAATTACAAAAAATTAGCCCAGTGTGGTGGTGTGCGCCTATAGTCCCAGATACTCAGGAGACTGAGGCAGTAGAATTGCTTGAACCTGGGAGGCAGAGGTTGCAGTGAGCCAAGATCTTGCCACTGCACTCCAGCCTGCGTGACAGAGTGAGACTTTGGGTCAAAAAAAAAAAATGATAAGTAAGACTCTTCCTTTTAGTTTTGAAAAAGGAGGAAATCTTGACTAAAGTATTTTAGTCAAGTTCAATAATTAACCCAATTAGTAGGTCTCTGCAACTCTACACAGTTATTTTAGAGTTGCTTAACACCTTTTAACATGCAATGGCAACACAATGAAATGCTGGATCTTTACCTAGCACTACAAATCAGCGTCACTGTGCAGTGAAACAACGCACATGTTAATTCCTGCAGCAACAAGAGGAAACTGATCTTTAAAGGAAAGGATTCTTACTTCTGGACAGGAGGAAACACCGGTGACTGCACAGCTTCTTGTCTGTGACTTGACCCTCGGTGGCGTTCAGCAGGGATAGGTTTTTCTGCATCAGGAAAATTATCACATTAGGATTAGAGTGAAACGTCTGTCCTTATCCCAAAACCCAGCACCATCAGCCGAGAAGAACGAAATTTGATCAGAAGTCTTCCCAGGAACATGTCTTTTACTGGGATGCCCTGGATCTGTGCACCTGCCAGTCTGCTGATGTGGTTGTGCTATTAGGACCAGGACTTCCTCCCAGCAGTGTTACAAGCACATCCTACTACCTCTGCGTTCATCCACTGGCAATGTATGTAGACGCTGAACCCGTGGGCCCTGAAACTTTTAAGTGCATGAGTATAGGTGGAAGCCAGATGAGAACATTTTAGCCACCCTCTAAACAGCTCACCCTTTACTTTCCATGTGGCCTCCACACAGGTGGAGACAACATCCTGGTGGGTCTTATTAGTCATAAGACATGGTATAAGCAGTGTATGACTGATAGGCACACTACTGAGTTAGTAAATGATCTCTTTTTGCAAAATTAATTGGATCGAATTCAAGGTTATCCCTATAATAGTGTTAATCTCACTTGCATTTCACTGTGTTTTCCTGAGCAGAAGAGGAAAGGGTGGGAAATGGGCATAAACCTGAAATGGAAGACATTTATGTTGAAGCTCATAGTGAACTCTACTCCTGAACCATTAATAAATGTGATCACAAATTATTTTAATACTTAACTCTCCCTCAAATTTGTCCTTGGGGGGAGGGGTGTGTTAAAATCTTGGTATGTCCATGTGTGAGTCTCTGCATGGAAGAAAGGCTGAGAACTACAGGAACCCAAAAGAAATAAAAGTAGTAAGAACCCAAAGATTCAAATAAATGCTAAGATAGACATCAGGGTTTCTTACCATTCAGTGGTGCAGTAAAGCTTGGAAACCTTGAACCTCTGAAGGTTGTATTTTGAATTTGTGGCAAGTTACTTCAAACCTCTGTTAGATGTTTTGCTCATGACTTTAAAACTTGATAATTTCAGAAGGAGAAACAATGAACACCTTAGGTCTTGCCAGCCTATAAGCTTTGACCACACCTGCTTTGCCTCCACTATCCTCAAGGATTCCTTTGAAGACTAGAAGAGGCCACTCCCTTGCTTTGTATTTGGATGGCAATTGCCTGTGCTCTTGAAATAAATAACAAAGGAGGGGGCATGCCTGCCAGGCTCCTTTGTAACTGGGAGCCCTTTGAGAAGGAGGACACCTAAGCAGCAGGGGACACGCCATGGGTCCCCCTTCTCTCCTGGGTTTTGGAGGCTCCTGTAGCCATGAAGTCTGCACAGGGTTGTACTTACTTCCTACAGATGCTCAGAGCCCCTGAGGTCACTATCACTCCACGACCCGGACTCAGCAGGTCTGAGAAGCTGCAAGGAATGGAAGGACAGAGAAGACAAAAGCCTCAAAGGGAAGGCAGAAGAAAGCAATACAGCAGAAAAGGGGTGATGCCTCAGAAGCAGCCTGGGGAAGCAAGATGTGGGAGACAGGATGAAAAAGCCTAATGACATCGTTAAAGCAGAGAGGTGAGTTGTAGTGCATGCTCAGAAAAGATCCACTGTCCATCATCAGAGAAATGACAGCGCTTTATGTAGATACACACACATCAACTCAGGGAAGGGGGAGAATACTCACTACATTTTTAACCTTGGGTATCTTCAAGTATGGAATTAAATGGGTGCAGGGCATGAACTTCTATATAAAGTTGTATGTGTTAATATTATAGATAATTCTATTTTTCCCCGATAATTTCCAAACAAATTTTTTTTAATATGGGAAAGTTCTAAAAATATATGTACGATTTTTGAGTGATGACAAAGGAAGAAATTCTAAATTACTCAGGAGGCTGAGGCAGAAAGACAGCTTGAGCCCAGGAGTTTGAGGCTGCAGTGAGCTATAATTATGTACCACTGCACTCCAGTCTTGGCGACAGAGTGAGACCCTAACAAAAAAAAAAAAAGAAAGGAAGAAAAGCAACTGAATATATACTAGGAAGATAGACATTTGAACTTTGGAAACATTATCTTGAAAACTTAGCAAAAGCAGCCAGGTGTGGTGGCTCAGACCTGTAATCCCAGCACTTTGGGAGGCTGAGGCAGGCAGATCATGAGGCCAGGAGTTCAAGACCAGCCTGGCCAATATGGTGAAACCCCGTCTCTACCAAATATGCAAAAATTAGCCAGGCGTGGTGGCATATGCCTGTAGTCCCAGCTACTCAGGAGACTGAGGCAGGAGACTTGCTTGAACCCGGAGGTGGAGGTTGCAGTGAGCCAAGATCACGCCACTGCACTCCAGCCTGGGTGACAAGCAATACTCCGTTTCAAAAAATGAAAACAAAAAACAAAAAACAAATTAGCAAAAAAACTTGTTCAAATAAACAGAGTTTTAAAATTTTTGTGACGTTAACTAAGCTGTTAGCTCTAAAACATGTGAATGGCTCTACATTAGTTTTCACATCTATGTAAGGTTCTAGCACTGTTTCCTGGCAAGTCATACCTGTCTGCCAACAGGCAGGTTTTTGCACGTATTCTGTAGCCTACTTTAAAGATGCTAAGGTTCTGAGCTAGTTTTGCTATTCACTGCTCATTGCAAGACTATTTTGTTTAGAAAATTGAGTTTCATGTTTACAGTTGCCCCAAAAATAATGTAATAAATGTGTATATCCAACTCCTTAATTAAAGTAACTTTTAGAGGACATGCTCATCCTCCAAAATAATAGATTTTACCTTCACAAACCCTTGAAGGATTCTGTTGAGAGGCAACTGGAGTCTATGTAAGAGAAAAAAAAAGGCAAGGGTATTCAACATAGCGGAATGAGGAAATAAACATCAGAGCAATATTATTAAAATAAATATTTGGGGAGAACTTTTCTTTGAAGCATTGCTATTCTTTCAATCACGACAACAATTACAAACCCACAGTCCCTCGCCCAACCTTTGCATTAAGCAACAAATAGCCGGAAGTGTCATATGAAGGAGCAAAGTCACTGTGGTGCAGAAACCTCTCTGCTTTGTCAACAGGGTTGATGGATACCATGACCCACAAACCGTTTGCCACGCAGTAGCCCTTATGCAGCAGGCATCTGGTATCTGCTTTGGTCTCATGGACTCACCTTCTGTGTGTTTGCTAAATGATAGTAAATGTCAGGCTTCACAGAAGGTACAAGGTCTAGGTGGGCTTCCTTACACAGTGTCGTGGCCCAGGTTCACCATGCTCTGGCCCGAATCTGAGTTTAGTGAGGCCTACGTGTGCTTGATACACAATGGTCTACCATTAGCTGCAGTGGGGAGTGGACACAGGGGCTTCCCGGGCAGAGGGCAGGGAGCCTGGCTGCCCCTCTGATCTGCTGCGCACACTCAGTGAAGCTACTGGGGTCAAGTGAGGATGAGCTCCCCCTATGCAGCATCCTCCCCGGCTACCTGAGGATTTGAAGCTTCTCTTGGACTGCTTGGGCAGCAACTTCAGTTGCTAAGATTGCCGTGTTCACCATAGCTGGGAGCATTTTCAACTTTAAATAAATGGATAAGAATAAACACTGCAGTAAAGATGAAGCACTTTTTAAATGCAAAATTAACTTACTGTCTTCAGTGGTGTCAGTTTTTTCCTGGGGAATAAAAAGAGATGAGCTTTGTTAAAAGATAACGAAGACAAAATGGAGCTACTTACCATTATTTTAGTCTGAGATGTAAGCTAGAATTAGGAAAGCAATACGAGTGTGTAGAAGACTATCCTTGCAGGGCGGAGAGGGATGGAAGTAAGATTTAGTTATGATCCTCCTAGGCTCAGACGGAGTCTGCTGACAGATAGGGAAGAGGTCAACTGAGGATAAAGTAGGGCATCAGTTGCCAGGGAATTGGCAGAACTGCACTCTTGCACCAGTTCTACTAATTACTCGGTAGGTGACCTTGGGCCTCTCTCTCTTGGCTGTGAGGCAAGGCCGAGCTTTGGATCCCTCAGCTGTCAGTTGAGGACCAGATCAGTGCTTTCCGTGTTTCTGTGGAGCCCCCCTCTTCCACAACAGCTCCCTGTGGGGGTTACTGCCCAGGACGGAGGGTGGTCCAGCAGGTTGTAGTGCCCTTGCCCACTCCAGCTTCCTCCCTGCCTCTAGGGACTATTCTCCACTGGTCTTCTGTGCAGGGTTTCATTCAGAGAGATCCGAGACCAAAACAAGTGAAAACCCCTGATTTGTGGTCCCGAAGATGGTTACCTGCACTAACATTCTAGTTCAAAATGATTCAGGTGCTGAAGCTTCTGAAAGTTGGGGTGTCTTGTGGAACACTGTAAGTCAATGAACTCAAGATTCCAATAGAGACTAGAGTCTAATATTGGTAAGGTTTTATGCTCCTTTTCTGTGTTTTAAATTTCTTGACTTAAAAACCCCCACCATGTCTCTCTCTCTCTCTTGCTTTGTGTTTGGCTGAGAGCTGAAGTGTAGGGGAAGAACACTAACAATTCCTGAGCACCTATAAGATGCCTGGCACTGGATTAGGCGCTTCACATGTTATTTAAACCTTAAAGTGACACTTTAAGATGAGGAAACTGAGGCTCAGAGAGACGAAGTCACTTGCCCAAAGTGATGCAGCTGAACTAAGAGAGACGTGTGCAGAGTCTTGGTTAATAAACCTTCGACATTTAGGCTTTCTTTGGTTTACACGGAGGCAGAAATAAGATTAGAGCCATGCAGGCCAGCTTCAGACGTATTTAAATTTGCTTTTCAAATAACATACTGAGCCAATATAATTTTACAGGGTGATATTTGTAATATTAACACATTACAATCCTCACCTGACCGTTTACAAAGCCCTTCTAAATTCAATAAGAAAGAATGACTGTCACTTTAGAGAGGAGCCTCAGTGGTATGGCTTTGGTGGAGCGCCCTGGTATGAGCAGCACGTGGTGGCATGTGTCTACACATTTGTTTACAGAAACCTGCTAGGGGCTCTGAAAATGAGTTAGGTGCTGGAGCTTCTGAAAGTCAGGGTATCTTGTGGAACACTATAAGTTAATGAACTCAATATTTAACTAAATTTCATAGGAGGAAATACTCTTAGATTTATTTATTTAGTTAGTTAGTTATGATGAAGTCTTGGTCTGTTGCCCAGGCTGGAGGGCAGTGGTGCCATTTCAACTCACTGTAACCTCCGCCTGCCAGGTTCAAGTGGTCCTCCTGCCTCAGCCTCCCAAGTAGCTGGGATTACAGGTGTGCACCACCATGCCTGGCTAATTTTTGTATTTTTAGAAGAGACGGGGTTTCACCATATTGGCCAGGCTGGTTTTAAACTCCTGGCCTCAGTGCTCTGCCTGCTTCGGCCTCTCAAAGTGTAGGGATTATAGGCGTGAGCCACCATGCCTGGCTAGTTTGATGTTAGCAGGGTTCCTTACTCTTGGTCCAAGTTGCAGCCTGCCATGGGGTGGAGACCTTCTAATGAAGTCAACAGGGCAGTAGGGTATCACTATCCCCACTCCCCAGATCTCAAAAGCTGCTTCCTGCAACAGGTACTTACCCTACCCTTGGCAACGGGGATGGCGCAGCTGGTAAAGGTGACTTGGTTTCCCAGGCCCCACTGTTTCGACCTGCACAAACATATACACTGCTCAGTCCTGAAGTCCTGAACCTGGGGCTGATGGTCACAGTGAGGCTGACCTTTCTGGCAGGCTCCGAAATATTCACACATATTGTGTTGCTTTCAGTTAAGCACATGTAGATAGTTACATTGAAGCTATTAAGGAAAACTTGTGGGCAAAGGAGATGATGCATTTACAAAGTGTCAGTTTATAAGCTCAGAGCTGGGATGTGGATTAGGGACACCACCTTACCATTTCTAAAGGACCTTTTCCTTACCCATGCTCCCAACCCCTGCCCCATGGGGCAAGTCCTGAGCCCACTGCTTCTAAGGGCCCAATGAGGACTCCTACAGAGGTCCTTCAGGAGGGAGCCAACAGCTCATACCTGCATCTGTGCACACTGCACAGATGTGCATGGCAGAGCTGCCCAGAGATAGAGGCTCCAACCTGCCACTCCGGACACAGACCTCAGACACTGCTCCTTTATAAGGACATTTAAATATAGAAAATGCCTCTAACTTCACATTTGCAGGATATTTACTCATTCATCTCTGAGTTCTCAGGGCCTTTGCCCACAGGTTTTCCTTAATAGACAAATTGAGACAAGTGCAGGCTGCTGCCCAAATCTCATCTTCTCAAGTCATAGGAGGGACCTGAAGGGTCTTGTCCCCTGCACCCAGCCTCCCTTCCTGTTCCTGAATATAGAAGCCAGATAATCATTAGGAGGGAGGAAGTGAGAGAGAGGCAGATGGATCTTTACTGTGGGACAGAGGGCAGGGCCAGCGGGGGAGAGATCAGAGCCAAGCCCGCCCCCTCAGCATCCCCTAGCTGCCTCAGCCAAATATGCTCACCTGCTTGGACACCATTGCTCAGTGAGACCATTAACGAAGAGCTCAAGGGGGCTCTTCATTAATTCAACTGAACTGAATAAGTATTTTATTAAGAACTTACTACACGTATAAGTCCATTATTTATTTCTTTTTTCTTTTTTGAGACAGGGTCTTGTTCTGTCACCCAGGCTGGAGTGCATTGGGATGATCACAGCTCACTGGAGGCTTCAAACTCCTGGACTCAAGCGATCCTCCCTGCTCAGCCTCCTGAATAGCTGGGTTTACAGGTGCATACCACCACATCTGGCTAATTTTTTTGTTGATATGGGATTTCTTCATGTTGCCCAGGCTGATTTTGAACTTCTGGACTCAAGCGATCCACCTGCCTTGGCCTCCCAAAGTGCTGGGATTATAGGCGTGAGCCACAGTGCCTGGCCTACAATTCCTAATGGACTTATAGGGAATACTCTGCATGTACAGGCTGGACCTGCTGCCCGCAGTCTGACTGTCTTAGTTTATGAGGTGGAACACAGATAAGCACGCAGTGAAGTAATGATCCGTTACGAAGGATTATTGAGGACTTGGTGCATGTGAAACACATGAAGGCACCGTGTTAGGGGCAGAGGAAGAGGTGAAGAAGCAGACGTAGGCCTCTGCCCTCTCAGAATTTATAACAGGGAAGATGCATGCACTCCCGTATCATCTCATCCAAACACAAACAAGAAAAAGAAAAGGCCTCAAAAAGTATTGAAATAGAGATCAGGAAGTTCGTTCCCACGTACGTTACTGGAGAGAGGCCCCCAGGCTTCTACTCAGCCCACTGACTCTTTCCCTAAACCCTCATGGGTCGGAGCAACAACAAAGAGTGGGTGCTGTGGATTCTACACGGCGGCCTTCCCCAGCACCCTGGGAAGCAATGCCCAATTCAATACAGCTCTGACTTCCATTGTACCTGAACTGGGTCTGAGTTTTTGAAACATTTTGGAAAAGAGACTGCATTTGGAAGGTTTACATTTCTTGTGACAACATGAAAACAATAAACGGAAATGTCACCTGAATGTGTGGCAGGAGTCTCACTGTGTTTAAGTAGCTGGTGTATCAAATTGAAAACTTAAGACTGACACTGTTAAAGCATGCTTGGCTACTCATAGATTCTGATGGAAGATCTCTGGGAAGTGGAACAAAATCTTGTCTGAAAAATAAGGAAGTAGAAAGAAGGTCTAAGTCTGAATTTCATCCCAGGGGTTTTCCCTCTTCTGAAATGCCAAGGGCTCCTTTGGCCCACCGTATTATCTCTGTCAGACCTTCCACCGGGCTTTTCTTGCATATCTCCGATAGTCTGCCAATACCTTCCTTTCCTTTTCCCTCCCTGTGAATAGCTTGTGGTGATCAGAGGACAGCATGAGCACTGGTGGAAAGCCTATGGTCTTGCCTCAGGAAGACAGAGTTCTAGGCCAGGATGGAGTGTGACTCCTCTATTTCATGGACCAATGACACATGAAACAATATTGTTCCCTGAGAATCTCTGCCAGAATGGTCATGGATCAAGGCCTGTTGAACAAGGGATTTTTGAATAATAACAATAATAAGAAGAAAGCACTACCATTTTATGGGTGCAAGTCATTTATACTGAGTCACTTAATTCTCATGATATCTACTCATGATACCCCTAGGCATAGGTGCCATTTTTTCAGAAGAAGAAACTAACAAACAGAGACGACTTCACTTGTTCAAACTCTGGCACCTAGCAAGTGTCAGAGCCAAGACTTGAACCTCTGACTTTGGAGTCTGGGCTAAGTCCATTCTACTGGCTTCTCAGTGTGAAGCACAAGGGGGAGGGCAGAGGGTGTCACTGCACCAGATTTACTATGTCATGTGCGGCAGGCACCTTATGGCTATCAAAGGACCAAGAGCAATATTGACCAGAGGAAACTGACTTGGTGTGGTGCTTTGCCAGAAACACAACTAGGCACTTTTGTGATGACCATTGGAGGACTATCTGAAGCCTTTAAAGGGGAATGGATGGTTATTCAAAGACACAGTCTGATCATTCCTTTTGTAAAAATCATCTCTGAAGGTTCCACTGTTTGCTCACTCAGAAACTCACTCGGCCTGTTTAGGCTTGTCCCTTCAAAACTATTTCACTTCTTCCCCACTCCTGTAGGTGCTGCCACCTGTATGCGGAAATCACTTAACCAGGACACTATTTTCTTGTTTGGATTTGCTTTCTTCATCTGATGTCTCTAGTATTAAAATATAGCTATACTAGGTTAATACCAAACTTACGAGTAATAAATCCAATGGGCTAAAGCCCCCTTGCCGATTCTTTAAATACTTAATACAACCAGTGTTTGAGAACTCATTCACCCTCTCAACCAACTGACCTATCCACGATCTTGGCACCTCCCCCAAGCCAGATTCTGGGCTAGGCCCTGGAAACATAGCTATGAGCAAAGAAAGAAATCTCAGGGCATGTGCAGGGCACTACAGGGATCTGTCCCAGCGTGGGGCCAGGTAAAGCCTTCTGAGCAATGACATTGAAGGCAGGATCTTCAGGGAGCTTGCAATGTACTTAGGAAGATTAGACTGAGACACAAAGGAATTAAGGAATAAGTACGGGCTAAGTTTAAGGGGGAAGAGACTTCCTGCAAAGGAGAGCTCTCTGAGGGCTACGAAAACCAGAGGAGGCTTCCTGGAGGTGGAGGCCTCAAGCTGGGTCTTGAAGGATGGGTAGGATTTGGTGTCATAAAAGTGAGAATTCAAAGACCAAAAAGCAGAAGCCATGAAATACAGGCTGAGTGGAGTATTGAGTGTGTTTTAGGAAGAGGAGGTCCTTGTAAGCCAAGCAGAGCTTTGTAAGATGCAAACACCAGATATTAGTAATTTATTTTTCTAAAAGAGGGTTGAGGTCTTCATTTATTTATTTGTTAAAGGTTTTCTGTTCCAGTAACAACAGCCCCTGTCCTGAGTTATCAGGAGTTAGGAGTCTCCATTTCAGCTGGGACCGAAGCAACCTGGTCACGATGTTTTAGACTGGCATGTTTATCTTTGTCTCTCCAGAGGATAAGATGAGCTGGCTAAGTTGGCTCTGAGCTCCACTCCCCACATATAAAGCACTTGTGGGTTCTGAGGGAGAGGATAAGTAAGACAAGAACTTGTGAAGAAAGTGAATAATTTCACAAGAAATTAGCACAGGAAAAGATATCTAAAATACTCTACTCTTCTTTCATTTTCTGTCAAGGAGCTTGTCTCTGGAAGCAGAACTCAGCCTCTCAATGACTTGTGTTCAGCTGTGTGAGAGAACAGAGTGTGTGTGTATGAATGTGTGCACGTGTGTGTGTGTCTGTCTGTCTGTCTGTGTGTGCATATGTGTGCACAGGGGAGAGGGGCAAAGGGAGAGAGGGAGGAAAATGCCCGTGAGAATGCTGGAGAGGCAGCTCCTATGCCTCTCTGTGCTGCTAATGGGGATCATGGGCACCCCTCAGTATCCTGGGCTCAGCCTTGGGGGTTGCCAAAACCCATAGGAGCAACCAGGGACCACTGGACATTCATGGCTTGGGGGTAGGGGTGATGTGGCAAAAACTAGCTTTGTGGTGAGATGAAACTGGTAACATCTGGAGTTCAGCAGCTCAGTCCTTGTCACTGAGGAGAGAGCCGAGGGGCAGGGATGTGGCTGGTGGACTGCTACAGAGGAGAAGGTGTGAGGTGGCAGAGTGAAGAAAGCCCGGACTAGGGTGGTCACAGCTAAAATAGAACAGCAAATTCAGGAGAACAAAGGCAGAATTTGGGGATGTAGCCTGGAGGCTGTATGCATTGAGAAACAGGGGTGCCCACAGGGGAGGGAGGAGAGAAAGTTTAGAGTCCTGCATGGGAGTGCCAAGGTGTTCAGAAGGGAAGTCAGGTCAGGGTTGGACGCCAGGGAGTTACCAGTGTGGACCTGAGACGTAAGGCCAAATAATCAATGAACCCTACAGAAGTGAAGAATCGTTCTCTCTCCTCAGCACTCCTCTGTGCCAGGCACTCATTAAGAGTTTCGCATTCACATTTGCCGAATTCTCCTGTCACAGAGTAGGGGCTATGAGCTCCATTTACAGACAAGAAAATCTGATGCTTGGAGAGGCAAAGTACAAGCCCAGGGTGGCATAGCTGGTAACGGGGCACACTGGAGTTCCAACCCAGGTCTGTTTGGTTCAAAACCAAGCTTGTAACCATCATGATGTTCTGAAAGAACTGAGGGTTGATGGCTGAGGGCTAAACTCTGGGACCCTCTCAGTCAGGGGAGGGGAGACGGAGAAGCCAGCAAGGTGCGCAAGAAGGTAGATGAAAACCAGAACTTGTCTAGCACATGCCAAAGGGCCTGGGAAATGGTCCCTTCCACACACGTGCCACCAGACAGTGCATGAGGATGAGGACTGGTCTGTTCCCATTATGAAGACATTTGGAAATACAAGTGATTTTTTTTTCATAGTTGATCTGAGTTGTTTTTCTTATTCGCAGTAGACATGAAACCCAACCAAATCACACATACACTTTACCTGAAGCTGTTCGCAGAGGAGAGGCGGGCATTGAGGAGTTATTTGGCTTGGTTGATCTATTCACCATGGGAGCTTAAACACACAAATATATATATGTGTAACCATTACAAATACATGCCACTTAGGGAAATTCACACTCAGAGAATTGGCAAAGAATGGGAGACACACTGGTTAGACACACAAATCAATAAAAGAAGCCTTCTCAGAAGAAACGTCTTTAGAATGGAAATATCAGTGATAGATTTATAATTTGATATATTATTATTTGATTATTTGATGATAAGGATCATGTTAAAGTGAATGATGACTTGAAATTTTATTTGCCAAATGGGAGGTCTAGGAGACAAAAGAGTTTTATTGTTTTTGTTTTTCATCAAGAGTGTATTGAACCCCTTACTGGAGAGGCCCAATTGACGGCCCCACCACCCCTACCACATGCAATACACACCATGGCTCTTGGATTTTATTTATTTTTTTTAAGAGGGGTTGGAAAGAAGGGAATGTGTATTTGTTGTTTTGTGGTAATGGATGGCTTGGGAATTCAGGTGGGTCCTGAAGCTGTTGGTGGTAGGTATGGAGTACGGGGGAAGGTGGCTACATGATGGCAGACTAAAATTGAATATGGCTACCGTGGAGCTGAGAGTACTAGAAGAGCAATGTTACCTGAAGAAGTAACACTTGTACTGGATCCTATTCTCCATAGTGACTATATCCAGCGTTAACATACCCTGTTTCCATGCCTAATCTTAGGTAGCACTGGCTTTTTAAGGTGATTTGTCATAGCATTTGTTGTGCTGCGAAGGGTTTACAGATGAAATGCTTCTCATAGGCCTAACATATTACTAAATTTAAAGAACCAGGACTTAGGGCATATTTCACTCTTTCTCGTTCACTCCTCTGCGGAAACTGTCTTGGTGCAGTGTTTACAAGGTCAACATGGTGGCTTGTGACATTGTATTAGGTTTTATGAGAAATCCATCTGAAGTGAGGGCAGCTGAAGAGAACTACCCAGGTGCTTTCATAATTTGAGATGGGAACATTAAATCATGGAAGAGGAAGGGGAAGGTGGGGAAGGGCTATGAAACACAGAGATGGATTGTCACTGATGCTCTCTGCCCAACCAGGCAAAGAAGAACACACTGTGGCCCAGGGGAGAAAGGCCCGGGCACTGTCATTTCTGAGCCTCTAAGTGCTTACTACCAAATACTCTTGGACACCCCAATCAACTACTAAAAATTTTCAGGTGCTTAAAATGACAAACTCTTACCTTTTTCAGGTGGAGGTGAACTGCTGTCTGTGGGATGAATATAGTTTTCATCATTATCTTCCACGGGGACCACATAATCAGCCTAATAGAAATATAAAACGGAATGAGGAGAATGCTGTACATACACAGTTGACTGTATGGGAGGGAGTGATTTTTCAAAAAAGCGTTATTGAGATGCAATTCACATACCATAACATTCTACTATGTAAATTGTGCAATTTGGTGACTTTTAGTGTATTCACAGAAGTATGCAACCATCACCATGATCTAATTTTCAGACATTTTTATCACCCCAAAAAGAAACCTTGCACCCATTAGTCACTCCCCACCTGCTCCTCCCTTGGCCTAGTCAACCACAAATCTACTTTCTTTCTCTATAGATTTTGCCCATTCTGGACCTTGCATATACATGGAATGACACAATCTGTAGTCTTTTGAGACTTCTTTCACTTAGTTTAATGTTTTCAGGGTTTTCCTGTGGTACAGTGTGTATCATGACTCTAGTCTTTTTTATGGCCAAATAATATTCTATTTTATGAGTATGCCACATTTGTTTATCCATTCATCAGTTGATGGGTGTTTGAGTTTTTTCCACTTCTTGGCTGTAATGAATAAGGCCGTCACGACCATTCATGCACAAGTTTTTGTGTAGACGTGCATTTCTCTTGGGAATATCCTAGAAGTGAAATTGTTGAGTCATATGGTAGCTCTGTGTTTAACAGTTGGAGAAACTGCCAAACTGTTTTCCAAAGTGGCTGCACCATTTTTTGTTCGTGCCAGCAATGTATGAGGGCTCCGGTTTCTCCATATCCTCACCAACACTTGTTACCATTCTTTTCATTACAGCCGTCCTTGTGTGAGCAAAATGGTATCTCATTATTGTTTTGATTTGCATTTCTCCATGACTAATGATATTGAGTATCTTTTTATATACTTATTGTCAATTTTTATATATTCTTTGGAGAAATGTCTATTCAAATCTTTGCCCATTTTAAATTGAGTTATTTATCTTTTTATTGAGTTGTGAGCTATTTACATATTCTAGTTATAAGTTCTTCATCCGATTTACAATTTGCAAAACTTTTCTTCCATTCTGTAGGTTGCTTTTTTACTTTCTTATTGGTATCATTGGTGGCACAACATGTTTAAATTTTGAAGTCTGTTTTATCTATTTCTTCTTTTATTGCCTGTACTTTTGGTACAAAAGTACCAAAAGCACTTTTGAGTGTGACATCTGAAAGTACTTTTAGTGTCATATCTAAGAAACCATTGCCTAACCCAAAGCTATAAAGACTTATACCTGTGTTTTCCTCTAAGTTCTTACAGTTAGATCTATGATACATTTTCAGTTAATTTTTGTTTATGGTGTGAGATTAGAAATCCAATTTCATTCTTTGCCTGTGGATACATCTAGCACCATTTACCTAGCACCATTTGTTTAAAAAATATTCTTTCTCCATCGAATTGTCTTAGCACTTTTGTCAATAATTAAATGACCATAATTGTAGGGAGGGAGGAATTTTATATTGATAAGACACAAATGAGATAACCAGATCTCAAAAGTGGTTTTTACCACCTGCCCTGGTGGGCAGCCAACAAGGGTACTGGGAGAAACAAAAACAAAAATGTATTACCAGGTGTTCTTCTATGTGCTTTACATGTGTTTTCTCATTTAATCCTTCTAACAATGCAATAAGTGAGGTACCACTATTAGTTCCATTTCAAGATGAAGAAACTGAGGCACAGAAATATTAAGTAGTTTGCTCAGTGGCTCATGCCTGTAATCCCAGAACTTTGGGACACGAAGGCAGGTGGATAGCTAGAGTCCCGGAGTTCAAAACCAGCCTGGGCAACATGGTGAAACCCTGTGTTTACAAAAAATACAGAAAAATTAGCTAAACATGGTGGTGTGTGCCTGTAGTCCCAGCTACTCCAGAGGCTGAGGTGGGAAGGTTGCTTGAGCCCAGGAGGCTGAGGCTGCAGTGAGTCGTGATCTCACTACGGCACTCTAGCCTTGGCAACAGAGTGAGAACTTGTCTCAAAAAGGAAAAAAAATGGTAGATCCAGGATTTAAACTCAAGCAGTTCCAGAATTTAGCACCCATACTTTTATCTACGACATTCTAGTATCTTCCATCCTCCCCCTCCTCTCTCTGTCTTATCTACCCTCTCTTCATTTGACTGCTATTTCTCATCTCTTTCTTTACTTCTCGCCTGGCCAAAAGGCACCAGGCAATTCTACTCCCACATCTCAATCTGTAATCATATTTAGAGATGATCTGGCTGAGGGAGATGAGGCTTTAGGATCAGACAGACCTGGGAGGAAATCTGTGCTTGGCTCTTTTGTAGATGTATGACCTGTGGGGGAGTTAATTGCTGAATCATCGGAAGTTCTCCTGGATTCTGCCATTCAGAGGTGAGCACTTGCTCCTCTGTGGCACAGGGAATCTGGTCCTCATCTCTGCTTCGTCTCCAGCCCCACGGTATCAGACTATGAACTCCTGAAGGACAGGGCCTCTTCCTTCTCTGTATTTGTGTTTCCAGTGCCTGGGCAGTCAAATGCCTCACTGAATTGAATTGAAATTGACTAATCCAGTAGCCAAGGCTGGGGTACGCTGACTTAGAGCCTTGAATAATGGGATGTTGACTGGCTGTGGTATCTCTGCAGGACCCTTTTGGTTCCATGGGTCCACCTTTTTGGATTCGTTAGTAGCCAGAGTGACATGGTTTATTAGAACCCAACTTCTCTTCTATGAGTTAGTTCCAATAAAAGGAGAGGCTGAGCCCCCAGGAGACATGCCCATCCTCTGAAACCCTGTAGTCAACAAAATCCTTAAGTATCCTATATCTGAAAACAGAACATTGGTATTGACACTCAGCAATGTTGTCTGAAGGGATATAGGGAAGTTGAAAGCTCCAGGCCCTAACCCAGTCCTATTAACCACTTCAAAATTTATTCTTTCCTCTGTATTCTCAATTTTGTACTTGTTTTGTTCTAGTGCTTGATTACAGAAAATATTTTTATCTGCAGTGTTCAAGATCTGATCTGTTTAGAGTGGTGATGTTATAGGAGTTAAGAAAACGTTACTTATGCGGTTAGTGAGGGTAAGCTGTACTTGGTAAGGTTTTCCTGTTAATAAAAAGCAGGCCCCAAATGATTTTCTTTTCTAACCAAGAGCAGCCTGTAAAATCGAGCTGCAGATACCGGCAAGCAAGCTGGAAGCTTGCGTGGGTGAGTGCTGGCAGTTGTGCCAGTAGGAAAACGCTACCTGTACTAGGCATGATCAAAACGGTGGCTCTGTCATCCCTTCTTTTTGCCAACCACATGTACAGTAAGGAGCAGACAAAATGGCACTGGCCAAGTAGAAAACCCATTTGCATAATAAGATTAGGGTAGAGCCACCAGCCTCTTCCCCACCCTGTAAATGTCACACCTGATCAAACCAATCTGTGGGCCTTATGTGAATCAGACATCACCTCCTGAAGCCTGCCTATAAAATCTGTTATGGTCCACTGCAGGCCCAGTTTTCCCTTTCAGATGCCACTGTCTCGCAAGAGAGAGAGATGCTCTCCTCTCTCTTCTGTCTGTTAAACTTTCTGCTCCTTAACCCACCCACATGTGTCCATGTCATTAATCTTCTCGGTGCGAGACGACGAACCCCAGGTATTTACCCCAGACCATGATGTCACTTCAATGATATTTCTAGAACGGAGACATTTGTATTCCAAATGAAGAATGATAGGAAAAAAGACTTGATCCAATCTCAACAAATTCTGTTTGTAGTGTCTGCCCAACTCTCTCATCTTTATAGGGTTTTAGGAGAAGGAATGTACAATGTATATTCCCAGCATTGCAGTTCAATGCTTTAAAGTTGTTATTGCTGAAATAAGTAAATGGCCAGGAACCAACACATTTTATATCCTAATAAGACCACTTTGACACTGCTGCAGTGTTTTAATATCATTAATATCAACCCCATTATTTCATGAGCAAAACACAAAAACTTGACTTTAGTGAATCAGTGATTGGTCTTTTGAAGCCAGGTAGATTATTCTACTACCATGACCTTCAGGTACAAGAAATCCTTCTTCAATTATTACAGTGACATGATTCAAAATTAAAAATAAATTAAAAATCATCTTAGATCAACTCCAATGTTCAGATGTTTCAGTATTAATAAGACACTTGCCATAAGTGTTTACATATTTGCCTCCCCTTAGGACTATAGATTTGAAAAATAGGAATGGCATGAATTTATCTTATTTTTACTTTCCCATTGCCCCATATCCTATTACTTAGCAGGAGTCAGTTTGATTAGCTATTAAATGCCTATATGAGCTGCATCCTCATTACCACTCATATGAACAATTAAAAGATTTACATACATTATTTTATTGAATTCTTACAACAATACCCTCTAAGCCATGTATATTCCCTCTGTGACCTTGGACAAGTTTTTTTAGCCCCTTTACACCTTTGTTTCCTCATCTGTAAAGTGGGGGTGATGACAGACTTCATAGAATTGGTGTGAAGATTTGATGAGATAATGAATCAGAACACCAGTGGATACACAGCATTTCACCAAGTGTTAGCCACTCTCATTATAGCACAGATGCTCCTTCCTCCCAAGCATCTTTGCCCCACCTCCAGCTCTCTGTTTAGCCTGTATCTCTATATTTTGCCTATAACCTGTAGAACAGGGTTAAACATTTTCATTTATGCTTGTACTTTACTTCTTCTTTTCCCAGCTAATGGTTCAGCCACATCTTGATGTTGGCCTCTGTTTGTTTGTCTGTTTGTTTTTACACCTTTCTTATATCGGCTCTCCATCTGCCCATTCCAGAACACCCCCACTTTCATACTTCTCTTTTTCCCACTGGTGTAGACTTGCCTGAGCCACCTCCACAAGGCTGCTATTAGCAAAACTCTGCCTTGCCTCCCGGGGGTCCATTCTCAGTTATTTACAGAAATGCAGAGCCTTACATAATCTGCAGTATTCATTTGCATTCTATATCTGAATTTGTGTCTTCATATGGGTTTGCCAAATGTTGAAAGAATTTACAGTGAGACCCTAACAGCTGGTCTCCCTATCCTGTCCCCTCCCCTGCTCAGCTTCTTCTTGCCACTCTATTCCCACCCTTGAAAAGACAACATCACCTCTCAGATGGGTAGGTAATAGGAGGAGTGTGTGCAGGGTGAGGGTGTGTACATGTACTGTATGTGTTATGAGAGCTGTGACAAATCAAAAAAGGGACCAGGGATTCACAGCTGAGAGGGGTGGGGTGCCCTGGGGCCCAGTTGCTTTGAGGCCAAGGCTGGCCTGGTGTTGCCAGAACTTCAGTTTTCAGAAGAAACTAGAAAACTGGTTTTTGTAAAGAACTAGAATATGGTAGAAAGGAATCTGACATATATGAAACCCCTCTGTGAGTGAGATACTGTATTTAGTGCTGTACTTACGTTCTCTTATTAATTTCTCAAAATAACAGAGAAGAAAAACAGACTCAAAGAAGTTAGCTAGCTTTCCCCAAATCATACACCTAGAAGGGCCAAAGCAGGAATTGGGCCTAGAGGCTGCCTTTATTTTGATTTAAAAGTCCATCTTTTCAGTCTCCTGCTGGGCTGCAAATTATATTAAGGCGAATGAAGGTCATTTCATGACACGTGTGTAAGCCATAACTTTTATCCTCTACAGGCAAGCTATTTCTTAGAGAAGCTGCAGGCTGGTCTCTGTCCTTATTTAAAATGCAGGGACCTCTGGGAGCCATAACACATTAGGCTTTATCAGTTATTACAACAGTTTGGATGAGTTTACCTGTTCATTTTCAAATACAGCAATTCCATAGGGAAAATGACACACAAACTCTAGGTGCTGAGAGGGGAGATTGAGGAGGGAAGCCCAGAGTTGGGTGCTGGGCCATCTGGGAAGGTGGGTCTCTGGACACCTGGTGGCGGTGGTGAGCGGGTGGGCATGCGTGGGGAGGGAGGAAGTGAGAAGCAAAAGCTGTCAAAGGAAGTGAGGGGTCAGCTCCTCCACAGGTTGTGCAGGGGCACCTTACAGACTAGCGATCTCCATCGTACATCTTGTCTCACGTCACCCTCTGCATCTGAGAAGAGGAAAGTGGAGGAGCAGAGAGAAAAGAAGGTGGAGAGAAGAAAGCAAGGTGGAGACAGTGTTACAGTGGGTATAATAGCTAGCCGGGCATGACCAGGGCAGGAGAGCCCTGTCCTGCCCCAAGAATGTCAGGCAACCATCAGGTGATAGGTGGTTGTTAACTGTTTCTCTAAAATAATAATTGGTCATAGCCTGCACCAGGAAAAGGCAGTCTCCTAATAGATATGAAAGACCTGAAACTGGTGATGAGCAGTTTCCTGGTAAGATCTCAAAAGTTGGGCAAGTGGGTTCAAGCATGCACATTAAGAGGCAAAATGTCAGCGTTTAACTGGTATTTGACCTTCTACAAACGTTCGGCTGGTAAGGCAAGAATGCCTCAAGGGAGCATGGGTACAACTCTGGTAAACACTGCGCATGCTCACCTCCCTAGCGCACAAACGGACAGCACACCCCAAGGAAGAATCAGGGGAGAAGGGACG
Organism: Cacajao melanocephalus; assembly: GCA_963573385.1. Taxonomy (NCBI): domain Eukaryota; kingdom Metazoa; phylum Chordata; class Mammalia; order Primates; family Pitheciidae; genus Cacajao; species Cacajao melanocephalus. Next base: position 91,124 of record CAUYLG010001187.1, on the reverse strand, counting down.
CAAGACCCTGGAAGTATGGCCACATATAAAACCCCAAGTCAAAGGCCAAACAGTGCACTCAGTCTCTCCAGTCGTCCGCTTGGCCCTCTTCTAAGTGTACTTGACTTCTTTTCATTCCTTCTCTGAAACTTGCCTCAGTTTCTCCTTCTACCTTATGCCCCTCAGTTAAATTCTTTCTTCTGAGGAGGCAAAAGTTGAGGTTGCTGTAGACCTGTACAGATTTGCTGTCGGTAACAACAGGACAGAGAAGCAAAGGAGAATAAAGACAGGGGAAGAACATCTTATGCAGGAAAGAGATTCACAGGAAGCCACAGGAAAGGAGGAGGGGATAATATGAGACTCAGGACTGATACTTTACCATATACCTCTGGTAAACTGACATGCTTACAATAAGACATTATAGAGAAAACCAAGTTCCTTTGGTATAATAGTGGAGAGTTAGAGGGGGCAGTCAATAGCAGGTTGTAAAGGAGGACAGCCAGTGGGCAGACTGTCTCGGCTGCTCCCCGCTCCCCTCCACTGCCCTGTGTCCTGGGAAGACTTTGGGACAGATTTACTTTACCTCATCCTCAAGGAGGGCTTTGGGTTTGGCTGGGACTTGAGGTTTCTGCAGAGTAGTCAGGGCTGGCAGGGTGGAGGTGAGCCTTGCTTTCTCCGAAGGCCAGCTGGGCTTACTGGGAAGTGTCTTGCTGAAGGGTGGGGAATGCCTCTGGCTTGATCGATTGTCTTGAAAGGAACAAACAAAAAACATAACATAAAAGAGGCTCTGGATCGTTTCCTGGGTGGAAGCCACTGAGATCTAGAAACTGTAAAACCACTGGTGTCTGTCTATGTAGCCACATATGACCCATGGGGCACCCCTTAAAAGAGTAAAGTGAAATTGTTAGGCCAAAAATTTCAACTGCCCATTGACTTAAATGACAAAAACTGGAAGAATGTCCTCATCAAAAACATCCTTCCAGGGCAGTGATGGAAAGCCAGAGGTTCAGGAGAGCCAACAGCCCAACACTTGGCCCCACAGAGGGGATGGAAGCAGTGCTGGGGGCCACGGGGTGGGGGTGGGGTGCTCCTGGCTTTTAAAGATGCCAAGGCCTGGGCTTGACCTGCAATGTTTAAACTCCTCAGGAGGAGCCTGGCTTTACTGGTTGGAAAAGTTCCCCAGGATATGCTGAAGTGTATCCAGGTGGTGATTACTCATGTGGGTCCACCTCCATGCTCCTCCCTTCAGTGATTTCGCTCCATTCACAGGGAATCTGTGGGATTCCTTTAATCCAGGACTGTCCTTCTCAGCAGGTATCAGAAAAGGAGTTCAGGCTCTGAGGCCAACTGGATCTGGGTTCTGTCCCCTCCTCTGCCACTCACTAGCTATGCTCTTTGGGGCTGATTATTGAACCTCTCTGGGACTCACATTTTTCATTTTTATTTTTATTTTTTGTTTTTGAGACAGAGTCTTGCTCTGTTGACCAGACTGGAATGCAGTGGTGTGATCTCTGTTCACTGCAACCTCCGCCTCCCAGGTTCAAGTGATTCTCCTGCCTCAGCCTCCTGAGTCACTGAGATTACAGACACCCACCACCACGCCTGGCTAATTTTTGTATTTTTAGTAGAGAAGGGGTTTTACCATATTGGCCAGGCTGATCTCGAACTCCTGACATCAGGTGATCCACCTACTTCGGACTCCCAAAATGCTAAGATTACAGGTGTGAGCCACCGTGCCAGGCCAAGAGTGTGCTCTTGAATGAGCCACTTAACCACCCTGAACTACAGCAGCTGTTTCCTTCTCAGGGTTGCTATGATGACTGAAAAAGTTCATTCAGCAAGAATGGTGAGTGGTACCTACAGCAGAGTTGTGAAGAGCTGGGCTTCAGGAGCTGAGAGGCCTGGCTTGTATCCCAGCTCCATCACTTAGAGAACCTTGGTCCAGTCAGTTCATTCCTCTGACCTCTTTCACAAGATTATCGAGGGGGCTAAGTAGACCCCCGGGGGAAAGCACTAAACTGTAAATTAGAAGAGCTCTGGGAGTATGTCCGTCTTGCTTGCAGCTGAATGCTCAGTGCTTAGCATAGTTCTGGTACACTGCAGGGGTTCGAGACCAGCCTGGCCAACATGAGGAAATTCCGTCTCTACTAAAAATACAAAAATTAGCTGGGTGTGGTGGTAGGCGCCTGTGATCCCAGCTACTCAAGAGGCTGAGGCAGGAGGTTGAACCCAGGAGGCAGAGGTTGCAGTGAGCCAATTTCATGCCACTGCACTCCAGCCTGGGTGACAGAGCAGGATTCTGTCTGAAAAAAAAAAAAAAAAAAAAGGAAAGAAAAAGTGTATGCCCAGACACAAGCTGTGTCCATTTAACCCATGAGGCTGATTCCAAGCTTGGAGCTTCTGAGCACCTGTACTCCCTGGTAAAATCCCACGGTCTGGACTAGGCATGGGAAAAAGGACAGGCAGACACTGGGATCCTTGAAGGTCATCGTTCTGTACAGACTTAAGAGAAATTCCCGCATCTGGAGCACATGAAGCCCTAAAAGTGGGGACTAATCTCAGGGTTGCTTTCCCTGTGACTGTTGGGCAAGGGGCACAACGATCAGGGTATGCTGGTTTTATTTATTTATTTATTTATTTATTTATTTATTTATTTTTGCCTGCTTTCAATGTTCCCCATCTAGGAAAGATGCCTGTTCCCCTGGAATAAGAAACCGTTACAGCTTGGGCTTCATTACCTGAGAGACCAGATCCTCTGCTTGGAGGTGATGGGAGTGGGAGGCAGGCAGAGGCCCTCAGGCAGCAGCCAGGTTTGCCCCTACCCTGCAATCTCGGCCACCCCACCTCCTCACCGGCCTGGAAGGCAGAGTGCCCAGGTCTGCAGGGGGCCTCACCTACATACTCGCCCCTGGCGAAGGGCAGGGCTGGGTGAACCGGCCTGGTCTCCTGCTCCACTGGAGGCGGCTCGTAGCTGTCGTCCACGTTCTCCTCGGCGGGCATCACGTACATCTCTGAGTCCGAGTGCTCGTCTGGATTTTCGTAGTCGCTGTCCTGCAAGTGCAGATGCAGACACTGTGCTCGGCATCCCTGTGTGTGCTGCCCTGGCCATCAGTCAGGACCATTGCTGCCTTGGGAGGCTGACGCAGTGACGGAAGCCAAGGCTTGGAGAGGCTGCCAAAGCTAGGCAGCTGGTAAGAGGCAAAGCTGGGGTCTGAAGCAGGCATTTCTACCTCCAAAGTTTATCCCTTCGACCACTGTGCTGTCCTGGGGAGACACATGAACTACTTAACGCTATTGGGAGCTGACCCTCTGTAAATCCACAAGGAATAACAGTAGGGGATAATAAAACCTATTTTTAAAAGATAGAAAAAGAGGCTGGCGTGGTGGCTCATGCCTGTAATCCTAGCACTTTGGGAAGTCTAGGTGGGCAGATTGCCTGAGCTCAGGAGTTTGAGACCAGCCTGGGCAACAGGGTGAAACCTCATCTCTACTAAAAATAAAAAAAAATTTAGCTGGGTATGGAGGTGCATGCCTGTAGTCCCAGCTACTTGGGAGGCTGAGGCAGAAGAATCGCTTGAACCCAGGAGGCCGAGGTTGCAGTGAGCCGAGATCATGCCATTGCACTCCAGCCTTGGTGACAGAGCAAGACTCTGTCTCAAAAAACAAAAAAGATAGAAAAAGAACCCAATAAAATAGAATAACCAATGGGTTTTATCTATTATGAATGCTGATAACTGAAGTGAAAGTAGGTTTAATACGAAGAGGGTGAAGAGATACACAGGGCCAGCTAGTTATCTTTCAGATGAGATTTTTAAAAAATTTCAAGTAGAGTTGGTAAGCTGCAGGATCAAGGCTTTAAATGGACTCAGAGTCCACTCTCTTTATTTTATTTTTATTATTTTTTTATTTTTTTGAGACGGAGTCTACTCTGTTGCCCAGGCTGGAGTGTAGTGGCATGATCTCGGCTCACTGCAACTTCCACTTCCTGGGTTCAAGCTATTCTCCTGCCTCAGCCTCCCAAGTAGCTGGGATTACAGGAGCACGCCACCATGCTTGGCTAATTTTTGTATTTTTAGTAAAGCTGTGGTTTTACTATGTTGGCCAGGCTGGTCTCGAACTCCTGACCTCAGGTGATCAGCCCAAGTCAGCCTCCCTGAGTGCTGAGATTGCAGTCTATGCCACTGCGCCTGGCCTGTTTTTTTTTTTTTCACACATTTTATTTAAGTCCATATTGATATGCATTGTCATGGTCTAAAGTCCAAACAGCTCAGAAGGCTGTAAGGTGCAGTCTTCTTCTCAGCCTCTCTGCTTCTCCCCGCAGAGGCAAACAGAGTTACTAGGCTTCTTGTGCATGTTTTTCAGGGGTAGTTTATGTATATACGGTTTGTACATACATTAATGTGGAGGAAATATTTAACTCAGGAAATAAGAGGTCCTCTGGCCTCTGTGTTCACCACCCCCACACTCTGCCTGTCACATTGCATGATCCATATATGACTTACCACTTGCTTTTTGGCCTGTCACCTTTCATGAGCAATTTTATATAGCAGGATTTTTTTTTCCTGTTGGTCTTTTTAAAAAAGAGTTGTAGGGGTACATAGTAGGTATATGTATGTATGAGATGTCTTGATACAGGCATACAACATGTAGTAATCACATCTGGGTAAATGGGGTACCCATCACTCAAGCATTCATCATTGTTTTGTGTTATAAACATTCCAATTACATTCTTTTAGTTATTTTTAAATGTGCAATAAGTTATTGTTGACTGGAGTCACCCTGTTGTGCTGTCAAACACTAGCTCTTATTCATCCTAACTACATTTTCATTCCCATTAACCATCCCCATTTCCCTTCCTACCTGCTGCCCCCTTAACCACCCTTCCCAGCCTCTGGTAGACATCATTCTACTGTCTATCTCCATGAGTTCAAGTGTCTTAATTTTTATCTCCTGCAAATGAGTAAGAACATATAGCAATTTGTTTTTGTTTTTGTTTTTTTTGAGACAGAGTCTCACTTTGTCACCCAGGCTGGAGTGCAGTGGTGCGATCTTGGCTCACTGCAATCACTGCAATCTCTGCCTCCCGGGCTCAAGTAATTCTCCTGCCTCAGCCTCCCAAGTAGCTGGGATTACAGGCATGTGCCACCGTGCCCGGCTAATTTTTGTATCTTTAGTAGAGATGGGGTTTTACCATGTTGGGCAGGCTGGTCTTGAACTCCTGACCTCAAGTGATCTGCCCGCCTCAGCCTCCCAAAGTGCTGGGATTACAGGTGTGAGCCACTACACCCAGCCAGCAAGATTTTTTTCAAATCAAGAAAGCCTAGAGGCTTCAGTAACAAGCCTGGATTTCATTCTATGTTCAGTAGGGATCTATCTACTGAAGTCAAAAGAGCTGTGAGTGAATGCTTACTCAGTCCTTAGTACAGCTGGAATCCTCATTTTGGTTGTTTGATTGTGGGGCAAGTCATTCTCTCCTCTCCAGGCTGATTTTAATGTGTGCTTTCTAAGTCCCCATTGTGTGCTCTTTTTCATCCAGCCAGCATGCTCCGTTTTCTTCTCTTACCTCTGGATACACAGCAACCCATTTGTTTGCTTTACACGGGGCTGTGTGTGTGTGTGCAGCCAGCAGGGGGCGCAGCTGCAGTGCGTCTCAGGGAGCAGTGGTTGCTGGGCCCCAGGAGGAGCCCCATGATCAAAAGAAGGGCTGAAAAGTCACCTCTTCCCCTCAGTTTTTCTTTTCTTTTTCTACAGTTGAAGAAGGAGGAACTCCTGTCTCCCAAGACTCTGTATAAACTTCAGGTAGTGTGCACAGCCCAGAGCTGGGCACAGGACTGAAGGTCCAAGTCCTAGGTTCTCATTCCACTGGTCACTGAGTAAATGGGTGATTTTCATTCTCTTGGCCTCAGTTTTCTTATCTGTGAAATGGGTATGTGGTTGTGTGGAAGGCTTCTTGGGTCCCTTCCAGATCTCAAACTCACAGATTGGAGCAGGCTAACATTCTGGATGAATTTGATGTAAGTGAGGAATAATTATTGTGAAGAAAAGTTTTCAGGATGTCTTGTCCCTATAAGATTCAGCCCAAGAGAGAAGCAAGTGCAGGGGCCTTGCAGATTTCAGAGCTGCCTCAGAGAGGAATTCCGATACATCTCCAGTGTTGTCCCGGCCAGCTTCCTCTCTCACTCTGTGGCCTCTGGAGCTCTGCCAGTGTCCTCTTGATCACAGCAAGAACCCTGGTAGCAAAGAGCCACCAAGGTCCTGAGATCTGAGGGCCTGGGTTTGAATTGTGGAACTGCAAGGTACCAAAACTTTCTATACCTTGGTCCTGGAGGCCCCCTAATGTGCCAGACACTGATTCTTGAGTTGTTGGTTTGTTTGGGGCTCCTGGGCAGAGGTCAGGCAGTCATGGGGGACTGGGGAGTTTAGGGCAGAGGCATTTGCCAACTGATATGGAAACATTTAAACATTTTGACACCTGTTTTGGCTGTGTTGGTGAGTTCTCTGAACACCAGCCCTGAAGGTGGGGCTAAGAACACCTACCTCAGAGGGCTGTGGCGAGGTTTAAATGGGGTCATGCATGGAAAGCTCTTAGCCAGGCATACAGTGAGTGCCAGTCAAGTCAGCCGGTATGCGGTATGTGTTGCCTGTAGGTGACCTTTCCAAGCCTGCCCTCTCTCTGTTCCCTCTGTGATGTGCGGCTGACCACCAGCATGTAATTCAGAAACAAGACTTTCAAAAGGCCTCCCATGGGACCCTGATGCCCTCCTAGTCCCAGGAGCAAATACTTACAAAGTCATCAGACCACTGTTCCTCTTCATCAGCGGGGCTCTCTGCAATGGCAGGGAGAAGCAGAAGGTACACGCGTGAGCCTCAGCTGGCCAGCCCCAGCCCGTCCACACACACCCTGCATCTGTCTTCCCTTCCCTTTGGGCTTTCTGGTGCCATATACTTGACCTTGGGTTGGTTACTACAATCATATATTCACTTACTTTTGACTTTTTAAACATTTTAATTCTCAAAGCATAGAGAGAAGTCCCACTGGGCAGAGCAATTGTGCATCTGATCCATATGTGATCTTTGTTAAGGGACATTGCTGGGTTCCCCAGTAGAGACCTACAATTCATACTATGTGGCTTCTAAGAACTTCAGAGGATGGCGTAGTAGGAAGACCGCTAGACAGGGAGTCAGACAGACCTAGGTTCTTATCCAGGCTTTGTTCCTAATGCACTGGAGTGTGGGCAAGACCCCTAACATATCTGAGCCTCAGTTTCCAGATCTATACAATGAGGGAATCATTTCTATGGTCCTCTCTGGATCTAACTTTGACTTTTCTTGTTAAAAAACAAATGATCCAGTCCTTTACTATGTGCCAGACAATATTATCAGAGTTTTGTCCTCTTTTAGCTTGGCCCTCAAAGACCTTGTGAGGGGCCGGGTGTTGGGGCTTATGCCTGTAATCCCAGCACTTTGAGAGGCCAAGGCAGGAGGGTTGCTTGAGCCCAGGGGTTCGAGACCAGTCTGGGCAATATGGCAAGGCCCTATCTCTACAAACAATAAAGTAATTAGCTGGTTGTGGTAGTCCATGACTGTAGTTCCAGCTGCTTGGCAGGCTGAGACGGGAGGATTGCTTGAGCCCAGGGGGTTGAGGCTTTGGTGAGCTGTGATAGTGCCATTGCACTCCAGCCGGGGTAAAAGAATAAGACCCTGTCTCCAAAAAAAAAAAGGGAAAGGAAAAAGATAAAAAAATCACCTAAACCTTGTGAGGAAACTGAGGCCTAGAGCAGATACATCACGTGCCCAAGGTCAGATAGTATAATAAATGGCAGAGCCCGGATCTGAACTCTGTGGGTGCCTTCCATGGGCATGTGCGGAGCCCCCCAGCCCATGGTGCTGCCTCCATGTCTTTGAGCTCCAGGGACAGGTGCCATCCTGGGCTCTGCATGGGGATATAAAAGTGGATATGACAGGTTGTGGCTTCCAAAAGCAGTTTATGAGCTCGTAGAATAAAATAAGGCTGAATTATGACAGCCCAGGTGAATATTTGACCCCTTTCCTTCCAAAACACATTTAGAGGATGAGAAACCTAGCATCTAGCCTATCACATAAACTGCCCTTAGAGGTTAAATGGGATTCAGTCTGCTGTGTAGGAATCAAATAGACACAGGCCCATGTGACAGCGTGGCTCCATGACAGCACCACAGAGAGTCCCAGGTCCCTCCTGCCCCACTGAGCAGCCACTGCCACAGAGGACCCAGTGGATGTCCCTAAATTCCCCAGAACCTCTAAAGAACCTTTTCTAGTTTTCTTTATTTATTTTTTGTTATTTCTACCCCTGCCACAGCAGACTACTGGACTCCAGAGAGTCAAACATTTGGGTTCTCCAGAGGCACCAGCAAAGGAATTGCAGAGGTGAAATGGAGTCAGTAAGGAGATTGTGGGATCGGAGTGGCCACATCTTAAGCAATGGTGGCAGCAGCACCCTCTCTTGGGAAAAACATGATAGGTGCTAAGAAGGAGCCTCACTCTACAAGCCAAATACAGGTCACACTCGATGTGAAAAGATAATAATTCTTAATACATGATTCTTTGGGTTGACTGATGCTGAATTAGAGTATACCACGATCACTGGGGTTGGCCAAGAAACTCCAGAAGAATGGGTGAATCAATCCTCTTCCCAACATGATTACCTGGCACAATGGGAGAGCATGTTTCTTCTTCTTCTTTTTTTTTTTTTTTTTTTTTGAGACAGAGTCTCACTCTGTTGCCCAGGTGGGAGTGCAGTGGCATAATCATGGCTCACTGCAGCCTCAACCTCCTTGGTGCAAGTGATCCTCCTACCCCAGCCTCCTGAGTAGCTGGTACATGCCACCATGCCCAGCTAACTTTTGTATTTTTTATAGAAATGGTGTTTTGCCATGTTGCCCAGGCTGGTCTTGAACTCCTGGGCTCAAATGACTCACCTGCCTCCGCCTCCAAAAGTACTGGGATTACAGGTGTGAACCACCGCATCTGGTCAATATGTTTCTAATACCTTACGTCTGGGGATCACTGAAGATCAACACTTAAGATGGCAAGAGTTTTTGTACCAACCATTTACATAGAAACCTTTATAAAATGCCTTTATGAAACCGATTTCTCTACCTGGATAACTGCATTTGCTCCACCTTTTCTCAGTCACTGGTGAAAGTAGCTGTGTTAGCCATCTAACTGGTGTCCCTGTCTGCATCATCTTTCTTCTCCAATCCATTCATCCTACTGTTTCTAGTTATTTTATTAAAATAAAGGTTGGATTATGCTGTTCCTTTCCTCAAGAATCATCAGTTACTTCCTGTGGAATCAAATTGAGGTTCTGGGTCAACACATTCCAATGCCTCCGCCTTCTGTCCCCCACCGGCTTCTCCTGCCGCAGGCTCCCACGCTCACTGACGGTAACACGGGACAGCTTGCTCCTCCCGCCGTGCACTCTGTTGATTCTCTGCTCTACTCTTGCCATTCCCCTAGCCCGTCTTCCTTCTTCCATGGAAATCCCTGTCATTCCTCCTCCACAAAATCTACCCCAGTCTCCTGTGGTAATCGATCACTTCTTTTTCTGGGCCCTCTTGGAAGCTAGTGGCAGTGATGTCGTAAGTACTTCGTTCTGTCCTGTGCTGTGATTAAGTTGTTCTGTACTGAAAAGTAAGGCCTATCTAATTTATCTTTGCATCTGAACAGAATTTTGCATTTGTAATTAATGTATTAATAAAAGCATGAACTAATAAATGACTCGAATAAAGGAACACTAGGGTAACCATAATAGATTTCATTTACTGAACACTTCCCATGTGCCGGGTGCCAGGCTAAGCGTTGTAAAAGTATATTCTTACAACAGCACTATGTGGTAGGTGTTATTATTATCTCTATTTCACAGTGGAGAAACTTGGTTTTGAAAGAGGTAGTAAAACCTGCCTGAGGCTACGTGACTAGTGAGTCTGGGAGCTGGGTTGGAAGCCAGGTTGTGTTGGCTCCTGCAGCTGAAATCTCATGTGAGCCACCTAGCCCTCTGCTGAGCACTTAGATAAAACCTTGGTGAAATGGGAACCCAATCCAGACATCTGGGCACATGGAGACAGAAAAGAGAGAGAAACATCATATGGGATGTGGTAGAGGTGGTTTGTTGGTGCCCCCTCGATCCCTAGCTAGAGTATCTACTTCTGGTCCCAACTGCAATTCACATCATCATATTCATAAAGTTACAGCCTTGCAGCAGTTGCCAAGACTAAAAAGCACAGCAGTCCAGGGTGTTAGGTCCAAAACAGTAGTCAGTTTTCCAGTATCTCAGGAAGCCTCCCGAAGCACACAGGTAGTAGTTTTAGAGCCAGGCTCTCTGGGTTCAAATCCTGGCTCTATCCTTTACTAGCTGCTTGGTCTTGGACCAATAATTTAATATTGTTGAAAGCTTCATTTCCTCACCTGTACAGCAAGGATAAGAATAGTACCTGTATCATGTTTTTGTGAGAATGAAGTCAGAATACACTTGAAGTTCTTAGCAAAGCCTGCCACACAGTAATGGCTTGGTAATGTTACTGCCAGCTTGGGTATTGCGAAGAATGCCTCAATTAACACTCAAAACACCACCGATTCTAATTCACTCCCATGTCAATCACACACTGTGGCTACCACAAAGAAATGAATCCAAGAAAGCCTCTACTGTAGTGTGTAAAATTTGGGGGAGGAGAAGTTCAAGCTTCCTATGGGCCAGGTGGTTTGATTTTGTGTGGGTGATTGCATGGTCCCTGCCAGGAAGCTGAGATCCTGGGTGGGCCCCCTCGTTAGGTAAAGCCTTTCCTATGGTGTGGTTTACCTGGTTTGGGGCTTATGCTCCATTTGCCATGTGATAATCCCATGCCACACAATAGAGGGACCCCTCCCCTTGCCTGGCCCAGGTTCTAAGATTCCTGCAGCTCTCCCCGGCCTGAGGGCACAGCACCAGGCATGAGGAGTTGTGAGAATGGCCACAGCGGCCCCTATTTGGGCTTAGGCTCTGGAGTCAGACTGCCTAACTCAGAATCCTTATTCTGCCATTTTCTGGGAGTGAGATCTTAGCTGAATTGCTTCAGCTCTGGGCCTCAGTTTCCCGTTGATAAAATGGACATTATTAATTGTACTTAGAAGAGTATCTGATATAGAGTAAAGGGGTCAATGAATGTTAGCTATTACAATCAACTTACAGTCTCTGCAAGTCTCAGAACAATCTAAAGTATAGGTATTCTTATCCCCAGGTCAGGAATTGGAGGCTCACTCAAGTTACAGAACTGTTCCAACTTCACACAGTGCTTAGGGGGCAAAGACAGGATTCCAACACAGGCCTAAAGGACCCCAAAGTCCGACGTCTTACCAAGTCATGCCGTGTAATACAAATAAAGACTTAAGGACAAGAAGAATGACCACATGAGACTGAGGACAACCCAGGGCCATGTAAAGTTTCCCAAGAAATGTCTCCACGCCTGGGATCATTGCCGGGAGCTGGGAAAGTTCAGAGAAAGGTGTGCTCAGTGACAGCCAAAAACTTGCCTGAGGCCATATGCCCGAGGTGGGGCTGAAGGCGGCCTTGAAGGATGAGCAGGATTTAGGGGAGAGAATAAAGATGAAGGAGGGTGTCCTCCTCCATCATCTGAGACAGGGGCTTATGTGCCAGCCCCAGAAGCAGGGCTTAGAAGCAGATGTGTGCAGAACGAATGTGCTGGGCTGGAGAGAGAGAGGGCCAGGAGATTCTGCTGAGCACTCACACAAACCTGATGTGCTGCCAGCCAGTGGGGGCTCCAGCCATAGTGGACACCGCAGGCTCCAGTGACAAGCTGAGATGGGGAGCTGATGAGGATGGTGTTTAGGAACTTGGGCATGGAGAGACGAAGGCTGATCCAGACTAGGGGGTCTTGGGAATGGGAAGGGATGGCTGGAAGGACAGTACAGGACTCTGGTGGCGGCTGGGGCAAAGGGATGTGAATCTAGCCTCTCAGTTCTGAGTCAGCAGGAGCACCAGAGCCCCTGGGGCAGAAGCTGGTGGCATCGCAGCATGTCTGACATTCTGCCTCAGCTGCGGCCCTGATCCTGCTCTGGAGGCTGCCAGGCCACCAGACCCTGCCCATGTCTCCCCCGACAGAGCAGGTGGTGGCATGCAGGGAGCCAGCGGGAAGACCGCAGCAGGACACAGAGGGAAGGAAAGAGGGAGGGTGGGCCGGTTGCAGTGGTGGGGACAGACACCGAAAAGGAACAGAAAGCAGAACTACAGAGGCTGCAGGGAGGAGGTGGGTGGCCAATCCCACCAGTGCCACCCTGAGAGGGAAAAGGGGCATGATTTAATGTGGAGAGCTGAGGACAAGGGCCGGATTCGGGCTGGCTTGGAGAGGTGTTCTGAGTCTAAATACTTAACAACTTAGGCTGGGTGTGGTGGGCTCACACCTGTTATCCCAGCACTTTGGGAGGCCGGGGCAGGAGGATCGCTTGAGCCCAGGAATTTGAGAATACCCTGCACAACACAGTAAGACACTGTTTCTACAAAAAGTTTTTAGAAAATTAGCCAGGCATGATGATGTATGCTTGTGGTCCCAGCTACTTAGGAGGCTGAGGCAGGAGGATCGCTTGAGCCCAGGAGGTTGAGGCTGAAGTGAGCCATAATCTCACCCCTGCACTGCAGCCTGGGTGACAGAGTGAGACCTCGTCTCAAGAAAAGAAAAAAGAAATACTCATTGTAGAAACTCCCTTTGTCTGTATGTTTATTCATCCCTTCGCGGGATCATCAACAGAAGGGTGGGGGTACAGTCATGGGGGACATAGTCTTGGCTCAGCCATCACTTCACTGCATGACCTCAGGAGTCACTTTACCTCTCTGGTCTCCAGTTCTTCCTAAAATGAGAAGCTTGGATCGGGCAATCTTTCAGAACTTTCCAAGCTTTAAAATACCTTTGAGCCCAAGTATCATTCCTCTCTTCTTAGTTCCCTGTGGCCGGACTGATGTTGGATGTAGCTCTTCCATGTCAGGGTAAGGCCAATACCACCAGGGGAGTATGAACAGGGAGACAGAAAACCAGGTAAATTCTGGCTCCACTAGGAGCACCAGGACCATGGTGAAAGCAATGTTAAATCTCACTTCTTTAGTGGACAAAGGATCGTTATGTATACCCTGTACTTCTGTGTGGGCTTTTACCCAAGAATCCCTGTCCAAGTGCCTTCTTTGCTCTGGATTTTAATTTTTTTCATGTGAGTTTGCCCCCCTCCACCCCACATTTGCTCTGATCTCCTCCCTGCATTGTAGCAGACCTAGAGGAGGAGTCACAGGTGGACCTCCAGGAATGCCACCTATCAGAGCGCTGGACATCAGAGCCCAGGAGTGCAATAGAGGGGCTCTGTTCAGTTCTGACTCCTCAAGGACTTGTGGGGTAACCAATGGGGCATCTGCAGTGATCCCAGCAGACTCTTGAGCATCATAACTTGTCTCCCCCAGACCTCCATCCCCAGCCAGACCTCAGACTTCAAAGATACAGAAGACTGTTCAACTGTGAAAGCTCAGAAACTGGGAAGCAAGTTTTGTTAATGTCAGGAGCTCTAATGTCTTCAGAATAAGAAGAAATGTCCCCCAAAAGCGTAAACACCTGAGGTTGGGTCAAAGCGAGGAGCAGTGAAATGGGAGTCTGGGATGGGTTTTCCTCTTAGTGGTTGCAGTCACCTTGGACAGGATATTTAATGTCCCCGAGACACATTCTCCTCATCTGCAAAAGCGAGATCATAATTTCTATATAATGGTGCTAATGAGAAGATTAAATGAGATATGTCTCTGAAGAGCTTAGCTTAATGCCCAGAACAGGGTCAATACTCAACAGAGTTTGGATATCGTCCCCTTCCTGCAGCAATGCCAGCTGCTTGGGGCAATACACTCTGCCCAGTGGGCCAGGAGGTCCTTAAGGACGATGTCTCCTCCTCAGGCAAAGACTGAACTGGGATTGCTGGGTCTGAACTGAAGGCAGCAGGCTCCACACTGGCCTAACCTGCATCCCTGGAGGAGACCCAGGTCTCCATTCTTTGTGTAATTCAAGCTTTGTCTTTCTGTACTTTAACCAGGGAAGGGGCTATGGTGACTCTTTTACTGATCTCAGGGGGAGGTTGCTGGCCCCTTCCGTCTTCTGTTCTCTGAAGGTCAGCATCACCAAGGTCAACACACTCTTGGCTTAGAGCGTTTGGTGGAGCCATTTGTTTCCAGGACTGGAAAGAGGACATAAATCCAGCATCTGGGGGGAAAATGGCTGGAGCATTTCAGGAGCCTTTGGTGGATCAAGTGCTCTAGAGAGCACATGATCAGCCTCCCAGGAGGTCTGGTGGGCTCTGGCCTCCACACACTAGGGTTTCCAAGGTCCTGAAGACCCCCAGGTTCAGGAGGAGCTCTCAGAGCTGATTTCTGAGCCCCTAGGCATGCAGCTGTGCAGAAACCCCAAGGCTCAGGGGAAGCAGCTGGAAATGCTCCTGGGACGTGAGCTGGTGGGGGAGAGAACGGCAAGGGAGGACGCTAACTGCAGGTGGTGATGGTGGTTTTGGACCATTTCCAGGGATTGAGTGTAAGAGCAGGGGAGACTGGGTAAGGCCCTACTCATCTGGCAAAGCAATAAGATGCATTTCTGAGACCCTGGAACATGAGTGGATTTGTAGGGGTCAGGGGTTGAGGGAGTAAAAATCTACTTGTCTTTCAGTTCAGGAGAGGCAACAAGGACAGAGATGGTGGTTTATAGCAGGGTTTCTTAAATGTGATTTACATTCAAATCCCCTGGAGATCTTGCAAAAATGCAAATTCTGATTCAGTAGTTCTAGGGTGGGCCCAAGATTCTGCATTTCTAACAAACTCCAGGTGAGGTTGATGCTGTCGGGCTAGGAATCACACTTAGCGTTGCAAAGGCTTAGAAGAATCTGTTGGGCCACACTTCTGCATTCCAGGAAAGATTAAGTACAAATGTTCTGACATCAAGACTATTTGGAAGATTCTAGGAAAGGGAGCAGGTGTCTGAGGTCAAAACAGAGAACACTTCAGAGCATCAGGAAGATTGGAAGATGTAAATTCCTAAAGAAGGTTAGGAGAGGCTCACTTTATCGCTGGGCTCTGAGCCCCAAAGATCTGTGTTTCTATAAGAGTGCAGAACGATTAGCATTAGAGGGGACCTGATGGATCTTCTGGTTCAGGCCTGCATAATATGGATGAGGCGAGGAGCACGGGATGCCCAAGGTTATACAGCCAGTAGGTGGTGAGACACTGGAAGACCTTGTGTGTGGGCTCAGTGGTTTGCAGTTCCTCTTGTTGGTGACGTAGAGCCATGAAAAGATTTAAAGAGAATTTTATTTCAGAAGAGTTTTCCGGTGGAAGTTGAGAGGACCACAGGCAATCAGGAATTAAACAGATTACTTAGAGCCTCCTGCACTAGAGCAAGCAAGAGATGATGAAGGCCTTAGCTGTAGCAATGGGAATAGACAGGGGAAAAATATTTAAGATGCATTTAAGAGAGAATCAATGAGATTTGGAGATTAATTTTTGTAGAGGGTGAGAGAAAAGGAGGCATCATGGTTGATCCCAAGGCGTGTAGGTTAGGCAAAATGTTGAATAACAGACAGAGGCTACCTCCCTTTATCCCTAAGCAGAAATAGAGGGAAAGGAGAGGGCCTGGGTGAGGGGATGAGCAGGCAGACAGCTGAGTGTGAGGGGACAATCAGGAGTGATGACCACCCTGAAATCATATATGTCAGTCCACTTAGGTTTCCAACAATTGACTCTGAACTCTTGGTATCTGTGTCTGCCATCTGTTTCCAGCATCTCTGATGCTGTTGGTTCATCTAAAAGTGACAAATATTCCTGCCCATTTGTCCCCAAGTCCTCCAATTAAATGTCACCCTCTCAGACAGACCTTCCCAGTACCATCTAAGCTCTTCTACCCCACACTGATTCCCCATCACGGCACCCCGCCATTTTCCCTCACAGCAGTTACCACGCTCTCTAATATGTATTTACCTGTTTGCTTTCTTGTTTCTTATCTGACTCGTCACAAGTCATTCAGCACTGTAAGGTCAGGGACTATATTTTGTTCCCCACTCCAGATCTAGCGCAATGAGAGTCACACAGGACACACTCATGAAATATTTGTTGAATGAATCAGAAAATGTGAGAAACAGCTGAAGCACCTGGAGATGTTTATCCCAGAGAGAAAACCACACAAATGACCTAACTTCTTAGTTCTCTCCTTTGAAGTTGCACAGGACAACTCTATTTCTATTTTGCTTAATATTTTTTTCTTATATTTTAAGAGACGGGATCTTAATATATTGACTTCGTGTGTGCCTAGCACATGGAAGATGTTTAATAAATGTCCAATAAATAGATGGGTGGATGGATGGATAAAAAAACTACATCTCCACTGTAGTCAAATGCCTAATAGATTTAGTCATTCTTGAAATTCGGGAAAAAGGAAACTGGAAAGATACCTTTTGTTTTCAAATGAAGATAACATCTTTTCTTTTCCATAAGCGTAAGTGTAAATATGAACATTAAATTAGTCAAGAGCGAGTGAAAGTATCTGAGAAATACTCTTACCTGAAGCGTAGTCCCTTCGAGGAACACTGGGAGGTGCTTTGACTTTCAGCCTGCAGGTAACAACCATGAGACAAAAGGTCAGTGAGCAGAACAACGAATGTCAAAGCCAATGCTATAAGCTGATATAGAGAGAATAGATAGACAACTAATAGCATAATGGCTTCTTTTGGACCCATCAATGGGCAGATTTGATGTATCGTAATGGTAGTGAAGCCTTAGTCAGAGGTTTTCCACTTCTCCCTACCTCCCCAGTGCAAGCACAGTGTGGCTATGACTTGGCAACGGTGAAGTCAGGTGGAGAAGGGCTCAGACAGGTCAGAATACTACAACGGTAATCACTGAGTTCAGAGGTTCAAGGAAGGTAAGTGTTGATTGGTTGGTAAGGCAAGAGTTGACAAGAAGATAAGGTAAGATGAACTATATTTTAATGGCTTACAAATGTTTAACAGGAAAAAACCAGTTACAGTAGCCATTTTAGTTGTATGTTGGGCTAAAATTATTTTTGCACTATTTTAAAAAATGCAAATAAGCCAGACATGTTGGCTCATTTCTGTAATCCCAGCACTTTGAGAGGCCAAGACAGGAGGATTATTTGTGCCTAGGAGTTCAAAACCAGCCTGGGTAATGTAGTGAGACTTCATCTCTACAAAAAATAAGCAAAATGAGTCAGGCATGGTGGCATGTGCCTGTGGTCCCAGCTGCTTGAGGGGCTAAGGTGGGAGGATGGCTTGGGCCCCAGAGGTAAAGGCTCCAGTGAGCCGTGATCACACCCCTGCACTCCAGCCTGGGCGACAGAGCGAGACACTGTCTTAAAAAAAAAAAGCCAAATAAGTGAACAGTGAATGTGTTAAGATTGGAGATTATGATAGTCAGCTTATTTAGTATTCAACTTGTTTTAAGCACTCTCAAAACTACTTTAGTATCTTTATGCACATATGAAATGTGCTAAATATTCACAATCCTTCTCCATTCAATAAAAGAAAAAAATTTAAATTACATTTTAGAAAACTATTGCAAGTTTTGTAAGTTCTGATACCTCCCTTTCCACTACTTAAAATGAGTAAGTTTAAAGTAAATTATTTTTAATAATTATTACCCATTTTAACTAATAATTATTTGCTGAATGAAATTTAAAATATACATAAATAAAACTTATATCCAGTAGCCGTAATTTTCTAAAATATCATATCCTTCTATAGAAGCAGTATAACTGCTATTATATACTAACATTTCATGTTTTGTAAGAAAAAAAGCAGCATAGAAATTTGTGTTTGATTAGAAAATGCACACAAAAAGAATTTACGAACCAAAATTATAATTTGCAAAAGTAACAATACCTATATTTACATAGAAATTCTGGTTTTCTTTTTCTCATAGGCTCTCAGTATCTATTATTTCATTCAGTTCTCACAAGCCAGCAGGGTAGGCTGGGAAGATACTATCATTAGGTCCGTACGAGGTACAGAGACAGAGATCTTCCAAGGTATTACAAGGAAGAAAAACAAAAACAAAACTGGATCTGGTGCCCAGGTTGGTTCAAGGAATAGTAAAATTTCCAAAAGCACAAACATCTATTATCCACTATTTCTATCCTTTCATAAAAGAAAAGGAAGGGTATTTTAACACCCACAAATCATCTCAGAATAAAGAAAAAACTCTTTAAAGGACTGTTGGCCACTGAACACTAGGAATAAAAGGCGTGGGTGAACTTTGCTCTGTAGCTGGCTGCTGCACACAACCCCCAACAGGGTCCTTATTTTCTCATGCGGCCATGGACCAGTGAAAACTCTGCCACAGTCTTGCGTTAGGAAACCAGCTTGGTCAAGCGTGCTTCCTCCGTTCATCGTAGCACCTGCGGCCTGGTTTCAAATAAAAGCATAATTGCAAGTCACTTTGAGCTAAAGGACCCCTGATGTCACCCCGGTTAATGACTACGGTGGCCATAATTTACAGGCAGAGAAGAAACATAGTTTGTCGTGTAAAAGTGCTTTGGTCATCCAATGGGCAGAATGTTTGAAATGGAAGCTGTTAGAAAAAATTTGAGCTCCACAGTTGCTATGAATATGACTGACCATGAAATAAAGAGACATTTTATGCAAAGGCTTCCTGTTATTGAGAACTGGTGTACTGTAAAATTGGCAACAGGGGGAGAATTAATCTAGAATTGCTAGTGATTGTAACAAGGACTCTGTCAAAGAGAATGAGATCCTATCTGTAGCAGAAATAATAAGCAAAAATCATCACACACCTCCCAGTCACCAGACAGAACATAAAGCCAAATTCTTCTCCTCTGTAAGATGACCACCACCTCACAAGCAGAAGGCCATTTATGTTTTATGACGATCACTTATGCATAGAGACTCATTTACATTTCATAGACTGGAAATACCACCAAAAGTGATTTCTTATTTTTAATTTTAGCATAGATTAAAAGGAATAAGGATACTGTTTTGAATGCATAGAGAAATGAACTTCTACAAACTATTTTTTGGTCCAAAATTTGGGGAGAAAAATTTGGTAATAGCAATCAAAATTTTAAGGACACAACTCCTTCCATTTGGAAATTTCATTTCAGGAATTTAGCCTACTGGTATATTCAAGGTCTGCAACGAACATTTATTAAACTATTATTCATGACATTTAAATTGGAAGAAACAACCAGAGAATTTTGATTGATATTATCAAATTGCTTTCCAAAATGTTGTCTTGAACTCCTGACCTCAGGTGATCCACCCACCTCAGCCTCCCAAAGTGCTGGGATTACAGGCGTGAGCCACCGCGCCCGGCCTGCTTTCCAAAATGTTGTACCAGTTTAAATTCAAATCCCCCTCTTAAAGATGGCCACCATATATAGCTAGTTAATTGAATTGTAATACATTTAGGGTTGACTATTAAATCATCTGTTCAGAAAAGAATGTGGTTAATTTTTACTTACTTACAAATAAAGATGTCCATGAAATAGCTTAAGTAAAACCAACAAAGCAAGTTGGTAGAATGGCGTATGCACTATGACACCATTCACGATGAAAATGTATGTGTATAGAATGTACAATGTCAGTGTATGTATATATATATGTATGTGTGTGCTTATACACACATACATACATACGTATATAGACACACATTGAATTTACTTATGACAACGTCCCTTTCTGGGGAGTGGGTTAAGACGGAGATACAAGGAAATGGGAGTTCATACATTCTGGCCTCTCTGATTTTTCTTTTCCCTGGTGAGTCTGTATTAGTTTCATTTAAAACATTTTAAGACTTAACAGAATACCATTTCCCATTTTCTCTTGAAAGAGATTAAGGACACAAGATTTTGCGTCCTTAATTTTGAGTGGCAAATGCAGATATGTACCATTTTTATTCTCTTTAAAAAAAATCTTAAGAGTTTTTGATGTACAAGGAGTTTTGTGGTGCTAGTTTTTCCTCTCCAAGTGCCAATGAAAAGTTCATTTTAAGATAATAATTCAAAAAGCAGAAATCAAAATATGGAATACTGTTATGGCATCTTGAAGAAGCTAGGGCTGTGTTTCGTAACTTTTCATTTGCATTTCTCCACACATGTCTTGATAGCCCTTAGCTAAATGGTTATAGAAATGATTCTCCTGCTTTGACGTTTGTTAGGCACCTTGAATGGGCATAGCTCACCTTCCCTGCAGTGGGAAGGAAAATCAAAGTCCCCTGAGTACCACCGCACTCACTTATCCTATTCCAGAATGTAGACTTAACCACCATGGATTCCAGCCAATAGCAAGGAAGGTTTATGTGCTAAAAAGGTTGAAACTCCTCATCCAGGTAACAGAGAAATTTGTTTTCTTCCATATAGCACGTGCTGACTTATTTTATATAGCTAAGTATTTAAGCAGAGTCAAACTTACTTTTTGATTTTATTCATTATTCCACCTTCATTGTTTTTAATATCATGGACCATCTTTTGAAGCTGCCTGTAAAAAACAAAATTAAACAAAAGATATTAATAACCAGTCTGATTTTTTAAAAAAGTCTTCTACTCTTCTTGAATACAAAAAAGAAGGGGAACAAACCTTACCGAAAAAACCTCCAAATAGGATGAATTATATTGTATTTAATTAAATTGACCATCTGCTACTTTAGAAAAAGAGAAGTATGACTGATTCTATAAGGAATGTGGTCACTGGGCTATGTCCCTCTCTGTTGAGATGTCTGGGCCAATCCAGGCTGTAAAGAAAGAAATTCTGATCCTTGATCTGTCTGTTCTGAGGAGACACGTGAGGCAAAAGTCCTCTGATCCTATCACAAGCCTTGCTGTTCATTGCTCATTGTCTTAAGAGTATCTGCATTATGAAGATAGGTGCCACTTTGTGAACATAGCAGAGGCTTCAATCAGGCCCAAGGTTCTTTTTTTTTTAAACGTTAATAGGTAGCATCTATTAAAACTTCCATTTAAAAGTTACTCCTACCTAGAAGTCATAAAGAAAATGATTATTAAATCTGGCTGATATTTGAAACTTCCTTAGAAGAAAAAGTAAAATTGAGGCAGGAGAATAGGGTCTGGAGGCAGGGAACCTAAGGCCAATTTGCACTGACTTCCTAAAACTGAAACAAAAGGAAAAACCAACCTCTCCATGCCCAAGTAACAAAAGGATCAGAGACGAACACCTTTGCACTGTGTTATAGATGAAAAATGTAAAGTACCTCTGATTGATCCCCTCCTGTAATCAATCAGACTGGTCCCAGGCCAAGTCTTCATGTGTAACTTTGTACCTTCACTTCAGCCTCTGATTGGTCAACCTCTGCAACCAATCAGACTGGTCATGGGCCACTCTTTCATTTACATAGGGTGTATCCTAGTAACCAATGGGAAACCCCTAGAAGGTATTTAAACCCTGGAAAATTCTGTAACTAGTGCTCTTGAGCCCCTTGGTCAAGCCCCCTCCCACTCTGTGGAGTGTACTTTCAGTTCAATAAATTATATGCTTTCATTGCTTCATTCTTTTGTTGCTTTGTGCATTTTGTCCAGTTCTTGTTCAAAATGTCAAGAATTTGGAAGACTCATGGTCAAGACCCTCCATTGGTAACAATATGTACAAAATCAAAAGATAAATGACATGCTAGAAGAAATATTTGCAGTATATAGCAATAAGAAGAAGAACTATGTATTATGTTGGTGCAAAAGTAATCACGGTTTTTGCCATTGAAAGTAATGGCAAAAACCATGATTACTTTTGCACCAACCTTTCTTGATTTACAAAGAAATCTTTTAACTCAGTAAGAAAAAGAGAAATAATTCAATAGAAAAATAAGCAAAAGATATGAACACACAGCTAACAGAAAACAAATACAAGTGGCCAACAGACCAAGGAAAAGATATTGAACATCACTTGTATTTAAACAAATCTAAATCAAAACAACACTGAGATTTCATGTTTGCCTATCAGACTGGCAAAACATAACAACTGTGATAATATCCAGTGTTGGGAAAGTAAATTGTTATAATCAATATCTGTCAAGATTTAAAATGTCCATGACTTTTGACTCAGCAATTGGACTGCTAGGAATTTGTCTTATGAACATGGTCACAACATGGTATCAGTATATATAGATAAGCATGTTTATTGCAGCATGATGTATAAGAACTCTCTAATCCTCTCTGCTCTTCCTGCTCTCCCTGCAACCATAACTCTGAAAACAACCCATAACTCATCAATCATTAAAAGGGAACTAGTTAACTAAATTCTGATAGATCCATGCAATGGAATGCCATAGACCCCTAAAAAAAAAAAAGAAAAAGAAGAATATGCATCTATGTTGCTTCCTGGAACTTCTACCTTCTAAAAAAGGGGATTGTTACTTTATGATGTTTTAAAATATTTGAATTTTTATAGCGTGTGTATATATATCATTTGTATTATCTGTGTTATACACATATACGAAGAAAAATGTTGTAATGGGAGGTAAAAGGGGCATGTTATATTTTCCTCATAATAATTTTCTGACTTAAAAAAGTGTATAATAAAATTTCACATGGTTCTTCCCTGAAAGAGTAGGATGTTTTAATTCACCTTTCAGGTAAGTTCTTTCTTTGTTTTAAGAAAACTATTTGACTGGACCCTTTAGATAATGAGCTGTACACAGTTATTGTTCTTGTGGGAAATGGTGATTTCCCCAAAATCCTAAAAGCAGTTTTCTCTGACTCTGGGAGCTAGGCCTCGGAACGCTATAATTTTCTAGAATTTGTTCACGTATACTCTACGCCAAACCCCTTTCTTCTTTTCCTAAGGAACTACAGAGAATCTTCAAGAGAGAAGAAAGAAGGAAATGAAAACAAGGGTTCTGACAGTGGAGGGAAAGATAAATAGAGAGAGAGAGAGGTTGAAGTGGATTAATTGCAGGGAAACTCAGTAATTTCATGTGGAGAGCAAAGGGCAGCTCTAGTTTTAAGCTGACTGTAACTGGACGGAGTTAGCATTAGCCTAAGTTAATGCTTAACTAGGTTGAAGAGCAAAATGAGCCAGCAGTGAAGAATCCTATCAGAAATTTGTCAAGAGTGGGACACAGGCAGAGTAATAGGGAACCAGGGGCCAATTTGCATAAGTAATTTTGCTGTGGATATAAACAAACAGATGCAAAATGTTGCAAAAGAATTGGATGCAATTTTGTCATTTGCTCAATTTGGCACTTGGTGCTTCTTGACATTTCCTAATTACTTTTTATTGTACATTATTACAACTATAACAATTATGCTATGTAACTACATAATTATAGCAAGTTACTGAAGTGTTTCATAAACTATACTTTTTAAAGTTGATGCATAATAGCAGTACATATTTTTGGATGCATGTGATATTTTGATATTTGCATACAATGTGTAATGACCAAATCAGGGTAAGTGGAATACCCATCACCTCAAACATTTGTCATTTCTTTGTGCTGTGCACATTAGCACATTCCAAATTTTCTCTTCTAGCTATTTTGAAATATACAATAAATCACTGTTAACTATAGTCACCCTCCCATCCCCTCTCCTCCCCTCCCCTTCCCTTCCCTTTCCTGTCTTTCCTGCCTTCCTTGCCTTCCTGCCTTGCCTTCTTCCTCTTTCTTTCAAGTCACAGGTAAGTAGTGGCTCGTTGCATAGGTTATACAGCTTTTATCTAAGTAGGCGTGACAAGAAGCAGTGAATCAGGATCCCTCAGCTTGAGGGAGCAGAGAGATGACCAGATCACTCGGCAATCTGAGACCAGAGAAGCAAGGGCTATCTGAGAATAAGTGCTGAATGCCTGGCTTCTGGGAGGCTGAGATTAAGAGGCTTGAAGGGCAAGGAGGGAGCGGACAATCTCAGGTTCCCTCCTGTGCCTTCAAACCCAGCCTCTCTTCCAGATCACCCTCTGGAACAGTGTTTTCTGGAGTAAGGTCCAAAGATTGCCTGTATTTGTTTATTAAAAATTCAGTTTTATTAGAAATTCCTAAACTGAATCAATGGAATAAAAATTCCAGGTGGGGCCCAGCAATCTGCATTTTAACAAATTTCCTAGGTACACGGAAGGTTGACAGACATTTTTAAAAGGATTAGGCCAGGTTTATCCCCTTCTAGGCTAGGTTTAAATGGAAAGAGCGAAAGAGACGACTTCCCAACCTCCAGGGTACTTTCCCCCATCCACCATGGCCTGGAATAGCTTTAACAACAAATCTTACTCTTTTCTCCGTAATGAGTAGCTGAAGGCTTACCCAGTCATTCTTCCCAGGAAAGGAAACATACTGGTAACAGGAAAGGAAACACAATGGTATGATGGCTGCTTTCAACAAGGGGAAGACAGCAGAAGGAATTGGCTATAGTTGTCGATGGCCAGGCATTCATCTTTACCTGGGCTCAGATTAATACAAGTTGGGCACAGTGAAGCTTCCTGTCTGCTTGCCTTCTCTTCCCAGGCAGCTTGGTGTCAGAGCAGGGACTCCGAGCCCAGGAGCTAAATGTACACAGCCCAGCCTTCTTCAATGAGTCTTTTATGAATTGAAGGTTAGACCTTACATCAACTGGTAGTCTTTAAACATCTCCTTCTTAGATGAAAAGGTAGGTTAAAGAAATGGTCTTGACTTTGGCTGTGCATTTGAATCACTTAGGGGACTTTTAATAATCCTGACACCCAGGCCTTTGCCCCGACCATTTAAACCAGAATCATTGGCTCTCAGGGGATCCAATGTGCCGCCAAGGTTAAGAACCACTGGCAGTGTTATCAGGATAGGAGATCTTTGTACATACCCCAGGGAAGATTGTCTGGCCAAGAGAGCACAACGAGAGGAATCCATAGAGAGAATCCGTAGAAAGGTATCTGCAGGCTGAGAACAGCCCCAGGCATGTAAAAGGATAAGTAAGTCCAGGAAGGATGGGGTTGAAGGACACCGAGCTCTTCCAGGGCCAAGAGGGCTTGGGGAAGGCAGCTGCATGCAGAGATTTCTGCCACATCACCAGAGTTGTCCAGGAAATTACATATTTTACAAAAATACTTTTCCAGTAACTTTTATTAAATACAGGAGATGATTTAACAGATGATATTATCTGTAAGAAGTATTTTTTTAAGTTTAGTAGAAAGAAGAAGATCAGAAAACGTCTTGTTTTCCTTGTAGCTCTTTAGTGCTGTCACAGAAAATAATGAAAGGCAGGTTTCACGGTATTATTTTTTTTTTCCACTTGTCTTTCAGAAAGGGTGGAATGCAAAGCATTGTTAATCAGAGAAAATCCCTGTTTAATCTCCATGTGGGAATGGATTAAAGAGTGTCTCAGATTAAAATGACCCTTTATAAACAAACAGAGCAAATAAATCCTTCCTTCTTCATTCCTGCATCTTAACCTCAGGTCCAGTTCTTGAGTTTCAAACTTTCAGTGTTTGTAGGGCTGGTCCTCCTCTCTGAGCCAAGATCTAAGCCTATGCTTTCCCCTTTACATCAGGAAAATGCAGCAGCTGGCAGCAGGGCCCTCTCATCCATGCTGTGAGGGCTTGTTAGGGCCTCTTTCAATGAATGTTTCTAAAACCCAGATTTCAACAGATCACGCCCTCCTCAAGAGTACAGCAGCTCCCCAGCATCTACTGAATCACGCCTGAGCTTTCTGTCATGGCTCAGAGCCATTCAGTCTCACCCTGAGCTCATACTCATATAGGATATTTTATTTTTGTTACTAAATTTTAAAACAGCTCTATGACAGAAAATTGAAAACTACCAGTAAGAATAAGAAAAAGGGCTGGACGTGGTGGCTCCCGCTTGTAATCCCAACACTTTGGGAGGCCGATGGGGGCAGATCACTTGAGGTCAGGAGTTCCAGTACTGCAAGAACTCCTGGGGGCCGCTGGCTCAGCCCTTTGCTTTATCCACATACACTTGGGTATCCTTAGAACATCTGTGCCGATACAATTGATCTGGTATCTCTAACTTACATGTTTCTAAAATCAATTTGGAGTAGAAATCTCTGTAATGTTTTCCTTGGCATATATAGAAACAAAAATATACCCATGAATATTTTTACCATGAATGGATTTTTAAAAACAATTTTAAACTTTAAATTTAAATACATTTAAAAATTTTAAAAATTAATGATCATCATTAGGTCTGCTGATTCTCTAGCTGACGTCCTCCTTTTTTAGGTGTTTAATAAAACTGGCTCCGAGTTTCTCTTTAAGATGCTACTCATACAGTATACTTTATTTTTGTTACTAAGTTTTAAAACAGCTATGTGATAGAAAATTGAAAACTGCCAATAAGAAAAAGGGCCAGGTCTGGTGGCTCACTCCTGTAATCCCTGCACTTTGGGAAGGCAAGGAGGGTGGATCACTCGAGGGAGGTTAGGAGTTCAAGACCAACCTGGCCAACATGGTGAAGTACATGGCTCTACTAAAAGTACAAAAATTGGCTGGGCGTGGTGGTACATGTCTGTAATCCCAGCTACTTGGGAGGCTGAGGCCTGAGAATCGCTTGAATCCGGGAGGCAGAGGTTGCAGTGAGACAAGATTGCACTACTGTACTCCAGCCTGGCCGACAAAGTGAGACTCCATCTCAAAAAAAAAAAAAAAAAGAAAGAAAGAAAAAGAAGAAAATGGAGCTTATAAGCTGGCATCCTTGGATCTTCAAGCTTGAAACTTCTGAATGTTCTTTAATCCTTTTTCTTTTTCGCTCTCTTTGGCTCTCCAACTCTCATCCCCAGTCACATCCAAAAGGTGAGGGACAGCAGCCAGGTATCGGGAACAGCAATTGCAAAGTCTGAGAGGTGAAACTGTCTGAGATGTCTGGGGTCCAATGAGCAACTGAGAGTGGCAGGAGAGTAGGTGATGAGGGGATGTTTACAAGGCAAAGATGAGACTGCAGGAAGCAGAGACAGAGAGTCAAGGGACTTATTCAGCCAAGGAGATGGGGCTTACAGGCTTCCTGCTGGAAGCCCTTGGAGACCATTCCTTGGGTGTGTTGTGATGAGGGTGGAAGAATGGAGGAGGACCTCGGGATAGTGGTAGCTGGGACACCAGTATGGAGGCAACTCTGCCAGGCCCAAGCCCCAAGCTCATGACAGTATGGTACCAAAGGCAATGGAATAACACTAGGAGTGCCCTGTGGGCCTCAGCGGTGCAGAAGGAAGAGTTGGTGACTGCAAGACCAACAACTCTCAAAGAGGACATTACTGAGACACAGTGCCATGTTGGCCATACTGGGGCCTGAGACAAAATAAATCAGCAGCACTGATTCTGTTTTCATTTAAAATTCCAATAGTTTCTTCATCATGTATTTTTGGGCGTTCATTTTGATTTTTAAAATATTATATTAAATACTATTTGTATCAATGTATTGATGGGGGGGGTTACCCTTAAAGTTTAATGTCATGATTTGCTGTTTTATATATGACTTTTTTTTGTTTTATTCCACAAATATTCAGTGTGTGCACACTGGGCATGGCACATGCGGGAAACAGAGCCAACCTGAACATGCTTAATAAATGCTGGCTTTATTAACCCTACCCTCTCGTAATGCAGAAAGGGGCCCCTTTCACCACTTGATCACATGACAGAAGCTTTCCGGCTTATGCGAAGCCAGAGGACAGATAGAGGCAGACCGGAGAATTCTGCGATTCACCCAAAACATCCTCCTTTCAGGTCACTTCTGGCTTAAAGTTGAAGTCTTTGGCCACCAAGCCATCATTTTGAATGCTACTTTTTTTTTCTCCTATTATTTTAATGTAAAAACTTTTAAAAAGTATTTAAATTGTAGTAGCACCCCTTTGGGAAAGCTCTTTTAAAAAAAATTTTATTTTTATACTTTAAATTCTGGGGCACATGTGCAGATCATGCAGGTTTGTTACATAGGGATACACGTGCCACAGTGGTGGTTTGCTGCATCCATCGCCCCGTCATCTACATTAGGTATTTCTCCTAACAGCATGCTGCTTTTTAGTGACTCTCCTGTTATTTGCATGCAGCAGGACTCCTATGACAACAATCTCCCTCCTCCACTCTTTCTAAAGCTCTGTCCGTTTCTAGCCCCAGCTTCCTCATGCTCACTTCTGCCAGCCTGGCCTTCCTATGAAATAATGGGAATTATATTTAGATTTGCGAATTCAGCACTGGAGGCTGCTTCCTTCTGGAGAGTGAGCTCGTGGTGGAGCTGGCACAGTTTTGATAGCTTTGATAGTCCCTTCCGTGATGTGAGAACTTGAACAAGCCTCTCAAGGTCAAGGGAGTGACTTCCTCCTCCATTTCACAGACACAGATACTGAAGCCCAAAGAGATCAGAGATCATGATGAGGGTCTCAGACTATACAGCAGACTCTGAATTTTGCTTATAATTAAGGTAGTCACAGAAATTTGGAAGTGAGAGAGACTTTGGGAATATCCTGGGTCAACCTCCTCTTATACCAAGGGAGGAAATTAAATTCCAGGGAAATTTTGCAATTGCCCCAAGTTTAAGTTAGTTGAGGACTCCTCCAACTCTTTTGGTCATACCTGTTCCTTCCCTTTCCACACATGGCTCAAACCCCCTGCTAGAGAAGAAGCTTCTCCATGGCAAGAGGTACCCTGCACCTTCTTATGCCATAGTTCAGAGCCGTGATTATAGTATAAGCCCAATAAGCCATTGTTGAAAGAAGCTTCATGCATGCCAGTGATCAGACTTGGAAAATCAACAACAGCAAAAGCCAGCATTTATTAAGCATGTACTATGTGCCAGGCACTTTGTGTGTATCATCTCATTAACCCTCACAACCGCCCTAGGAAGTTGGTCTTATTATTATCCCCATGTTTATATTGTGATAAAAAACACATAACGAAAAATTCACCATCTTAACCATTTTTAAGTGTCCAGTTCAAAGCATGAATATATTCACATCGTTGTGGTCATCCCTATTTTTATAGATGAGAAAATTTGACTCAGAGACGTTAAATACTTTTTGCCTAGAGCCTACAGTGAATAAATGACAGAGCTGGGATTTGAAATCAGGTCTGACTCCAGAGCCCATGCTCTCAACCCCCTCTGGATGATGCATGCTAACTTGTTTCAACTTGACCCCTCACCAGGGCAGGTGACTGGCTTCCCCACATATATGCCTCTCTGGATACCTTCCTCTCTGTCTGTGGAGACAGCATTCATTCCCTCTACCAGCCCAGTAATCTTTACTGGTGACACATGCGTCCCCACCCCTGCCTTGCTATTGGTCCCCAAGGTTAGACTTTTTGCTAGAGGGAAGTGTCGGCTCTTAAGAGCCTGTTTCAGACTTTGGGAGGAAGAGGGAGAGTAAAAAGAGGAAGGGACAGATGGCAGGAGAAAGGGGAAAGAGAGGGGGTAGCACACGTGGGAGGCAGGAGGGAATGCGGTAGCGGCCCTCTGGGATCTGGAATGTGCTCAGAAGTAGAGTGGCTGAACAGATCAGCTGGAAGGACACCACTATCATCCATGGATCCTTTCTCAACACCCTAAGCAGAAAGGCCACCTGAGGGTCCTGGAGTAGAGGGGCTGTGTTCCCTTACACGCAAGCATCATCTTCCTGCCAGGGTTATTTCTTACTATCCACTTATTAATTGTATAAAGTAATTTGCAAGTTTCTTCAGGCAGTACACACCCTACTTTTTTTTTCTTGCTTGTTTCTTTTTTTTCCCACTGAGATCTGCAAATATTCTGTGGTAGTCTCTGGCATGTCTGAATGGCTGAGCTGGGTTATATGCAGACAGAAATTGGGCTGACTTGGCATAAGCAGGAGTAGGGATGATTCCACTAATACCCTGTGTCCTTTAAAAAACCCTGGTAGGATTTACCCTATCAGAGGCAGTTAGGCGTCAGGCACACCACCCTGAGACTGAAGAGATGGCAAGGAAATGATGCTATTCCCGCTTTAAAAAGTTCTTAGGGTGGGGCGCAATGGCTCATGCTTATAATCCCAGCACTTTGGGAGGCAAAGGTGGGCGTATCACCTGAGGTTGGGTGTTCAAGACCAGCCTGACCAATATAGAGAAACCCCATATTTACTAAAAATACAAAATTAACTGGGCGTAGTGGTGCATGCCTGTAATCCCAGCTACTCAGGAGGCTGAGGCAGGAGAATCGCTTGAACCTGGGAGGTGGAGGTTGCAGTGAGCCAAGATTGCACCACTGCACTCCAACCTGGGCAACAAGAACAAAAACTCCATCTCAAAAAACAAAAAGTTCTTTGAAGCTTTGTCACTTGATGTGACAACAGAAATTGTCACGGCCCTTCCCCTCTCTGATTTTAGGGGCCAATGGTCCTTGGGGCCTCCAGGGATACAACACTTTCCTTTCCTTTAGCACGCTGGAACGCTTGCTGGACCTTTGTCTCCCCACCCACCTGGCAGAGAAGTCTTGGGTAAAGGGAAACTTCCACATAAAACTATGTAAAAGCAGACTGCCAAAACCAAAATAGTCGAGGGAGACTCCTGAGTTCATAGGAGATGACACAGACTCTCTTGTCTTCTATTTCAAGTCCCTTGGTCATAGCCTCCCTCTGGGGAACTCCCATTTACTTAGGTGTGGTCTCCCACCTCTGGCCTTTCCCTCCTTCTTATCACCGTGTTCCTGAACAATGTTCCACTCATCCAGCTAGACTGTTGATTGAACCACCTCTGTGAGTGGGTAGGAGAGCTCTCTGCCCCCTTGGTCTGAGCTGGCCATCAGATAAATGAGTCCTGCCTGGGTGCTAGTGACGGTAATAACTCAGTGCCTGAACCTATTACACTTAATGATGTTAAATTTTGAACCCTAACTTTGAGACACTGCCATACCCCACATAGATGCCTCTCTAACAATACAATTCGGGGCACCAGGGAAGCACAGACTAGGAGGAAGGGGACACTCACTGAACTGTTACTCTCCAGTATAGGGAGGTACTGTTCTTTTTTATTTTTTTTTGAGACGGAGTCTCACTCAGTTACCTAGGCTGGAGTGCAGTGGCATGATCGCTGCTCACTGCAATTTTCCTGCTTCAGCCTCCTGAGTAGCTGGGACTATAGGTCCATGCCACCATGCCTGCTAATTTTTTGTATTTTCAGTAGAGACAGGGTTTCACCATGCTGGCCAGGCTGGTCTTGAACTCCTGACCTCATGATCCACCCTCCTCAGCCTCCCAGAGTGCTGGGATTATAGGCGTGAGCCACCGTGCCTAGCCGAGAGGTACTGTTCTAATAGCCCTGCTTTATGTTGTATGTTTTTAGTAGATATTATTATTCCCATTATTCAGATGAAAAACTGAGGCTAAAAGGGATTAAGTGATCTTCTCAAAGACCACGAGCTAGTAAGTGCAGAGCGAATGTTCAAATCCACGTCTGCCTGATTCTTTTCAGTCTGACAAAAACACCTTTCAGAGGCACCTCTTAAAATGTCACATTGGTGCTGTATGCTTGGTCTGTATGTAAGACCGGCTTTGCTCTTCATAATTATAACTCACTCACAGATGACATGAACAACTGTGGGAGCATTCTTTCCAAAATATATAGCAGTAGGATACCAAACACTGAGTCAGCGTGGAATTCAAGTTTGGGCCTGGAACACACAACTGCCTGAAATACTGACAGCAGGAATTCTCAGCAGGCTTTCTGACTAATAAGTGGCTGCTTTTTAATTTTGAAACAAATGTCTATGGAATGTATAGAACACAGACAAAGCCTGAATGTTACATTGGCCGGTAAATTCCATAGGCCAACACGGAGGGGTTGTTCTAGAGCTTGAACAGGTACCCTGGCCTCTCTGGGGCTCAGCTTTCTCACCTGTGGAATAAAGGGGCTGGAGAGGGGTCCTTTCAGTCCTTGCAAGGTGAATCTCTGTGCTTCTCCATGGAAGCCTATGTCTCTGCACATTGTAGAAGCAGGCAAGGCCCAAGTCCTCATGGAACCCCTGACCAGCACTGGCTATATAATTTCTGGGGCCCAATGTAAAATGAAAATGCAGGGCCCCTTGGTCAAAAATTGTTAAGAATTTCAGGACTGCAACAGCAGAGCATTAAACCAAGCACAAGCTCATCTGAGCACAGGACCCTGTGCGACTGTACCGCCACACGCCCAGGAAGCTGGGGACCTGTGCTGTGTGTTCCCTACGACGTGTGAAGGAAGGGAATCTGCAGCAGGTGGGAGGCAGGGATGCTTCTGGGGTAATGAGAGCCTTCCTTAGGAAACTGGCCAGCAGAGGAGTGTGGCTCAGCAAGCAGTCACCACATGTCCCTCAAGCTGGCTTCTTGGCCTTGCTTTTGAAACAAACATGGAAACAGTCCTGCTGGGCTGAAGGAAACAGTCTGTTTGGAGGCCTAGACCATCATGCTGCAAAAGGGTTGTGAAAACATCAGGGTAGAAAGTAAGGCTGCAGGTGTAGCTTCCGGTGGACTCCCTTTCAGAAGAGAGGTGAAGACAGGACAGGTGGGAAAAGGTGGTGATACAAGGCGGGTGGGGAGGGCTCTTGATGTGGGAGCAGATAGCCCTCAGCTGTGGAACAAAGCACAGGGAGGAAGGAGGTGAAGTCAGGCTTTCTTGCTCATTTCTAGGTGGAGACGAATGTGCCAGTAATAAGGAGGCTCAACACACAGTCAAGAGGTGCAACCCCTGAGAGAGCGTTTCCGCCGCCGCAGCCAACCCAGTGCCCAGTGTCAGCCCAGCACCAAAGCTGCTTCCGTACAGCTGTGCTGCGGAACCCTGAGGTCATGTGGGATCTAGAGGATGGCAGCCAATGTCACACTTCAGGGTTCTCTGCTCCCTTGATCTGGAGCAGGGACTTGGGTGGGGGCTGGAATTCTACCCCAACAGCAGGTGAGGCCCATTTCTAGAGCAGTGGGTGAATCATATACTCTTAATTCCTGATAATGTGCATGGGTTCCTAGGGACCTAGGAAGTCCGGCATAAACGTGGAATGAAAAAAACTAAGGCCGTCTTTGAGCTCTTAAACATCAACATCTGACAGAGCAAACACAGAGAAGCAAGGTCACTCTAAAGAATCAGAATGGCCCCAAGTCTATGAGATCTAAGGGGGACCTGATGGAATGTAATCACCAATCCAGAGACACAGGGTGTCCAATGGGAGGCAGTGGTTTTACCTCTCTGACCACCATTCTGCAGAGACGGAGTCTTGGTTAGGTGGACTTAAAAGGTCTCCTTAGTGAGGCTCTGTCTACAGTGGGCAACAGCACCACAGCCCTGCAAGTCTGGAGGCAGGATCACCCAAGAGCCTTGAGTATCTGACATTCCAACAGACAGCACAGGCTCTTCTGAGCACAGGACCTGGGTCCCTCACGTAGACCTCCTCTCACCATTCCTAATATGCAGAACAATCACACAAAGCATTTCCTGAGATCCAGATACAATCAAAAACAACTTAAAGAGTTATTTTGGAGGGAGACAGGGGAGACATAGAAATGCTTCAGAACAGAGCTGGAATAAAGTCTTTAATGAAAAAGATTGAACCCTCAAAACCTACCCATTGGTTTCAAAAATATATGTACACACTGGCAACGGGGAGACCAAGCAAGACAGGGTGAATCCTGCTCCAGAAACTCTCCCAGCTCATGGAAGAATTATTCCAAATACGTGCCTCTTGGACATGACCACAGAATTTTCTTACATAAACAAGAAGATTAAAGGATGGACAAGCAAACGTATTTCATCTCTCCTCCACCCGCTGCTTTGTCTTTTATCCAATGTCCTCAGGCAACACATTCTGCTCCAGGACATTCTGCACCTCTGTCCAGAATTTTGGCCTTTTTTGGAGACATGATCTCATTCTCTCACGAGGCTGGAGTGCAGTGGCATGAACTTGGCTCATTGCAGCCTCAACCTCCTGGGCTAAAGCGATCCTCCTATCTCAGCCTCCTAAGTAGCTGGGACCACAGACATGCCACCACACCAGACTAATTAATTTTTGTTTTGTTTTGTAGAAATGGGTGTCTCGTTATGTTGTCCTGGCTGGTCTTGAACTTCTGGCCCCAAGCAATCCTCCTGCCTCAGCCTCCCAAAGTGCTGGGATTGCAGGCATGACTCACTACACCTGGCCAGAATTTTGCCATTGGATCAGACTCACAAGCTGTTGAACTTCTTAATAGCTGCGTTATCACATAATATGCTTTTTATCTCAACATTAAGGATTTCCACTTCAGATTTACTGAGTCTACTTGAAGAAACAGACTTTATTTCAAGATGACCTGACGTCTGGAAATCTTTTCTGCTCTCATTTTCCTACCCAGGAGAGAGCAACTTATACCTCAATGGTGCTTATAGTTCATGGGATCTAGTTTTGTTTGACACAATTTTTTAAAAGAAGCAATTCATTGAAATGCAAGCCTAAGGATTTATTGCCCCTGCACTAGGTGATCCCTCACCCAACCATCCCAGACAGGAAAACCAGTGTGATGTGAGCAAAGACTACAACAGTGGCAAGTATCTGTATTGCCTATTCTGAACTTTAAATACATATTGTCATTACATGCAAATACAAATGAATATTTGCTTATTGTCCAGAAGGGAACATTCTACTCGATCTGAGTCAGGGTTTCTCGACAGTGACACTATGAACATTTTGGGCCAGACGATTCTTTATTGTGGGGACTGCCCTATACAATGTAGGATGTTTAGCAGCATCCTTGGGCTCTACTAGTGTCTATAATACTCCCCAGTTGTGACAATCAAATGTTCCCTAGGGGACAAAATTGTCCCTGATCGAGAACCATTGATCAAAATGATCCAGCTGTGTCTTGCAGGAGGCTGGGGATGGATACTTCTGTGGAGTCTATTAAGAAGCCAAAGAAAGCCAAGTGTTTTGATTTCCCTAGAACAAGCTTTCCTTTAATTTCTCTCTCTCACTTTTTTTCTTGCTCATGTAAGGATCTTCTTTGAAGATGAACCAAACTGATAAATTCTCCAAAGAACAGATGGGGTTAAGTCATCTGTAGGAAGAAAACAAGAGATTGTCTGTAAATATGTGCCTGAAGAGTTTGGTACCAGCCCAGTTCCCTCCAATCCAGTAATCTAAGAGGCAAGGCTGGAAAATAACTGTGCTTTGGTCCTTGGAAGCCTAATCGATTGTATCATAGTCCATTTGGAAACATGTTTTGTGAAGAGGAAGGGTTGTTCAGCCATGGTACACAGTCATTGGGTCCAGAAGAGAGGCTCCTCAGACATGTGGACTCTGGTTTAGGGTTTTCCTGGCACAGTCACGCCCAGAGTGGGTGAGGAAGTTGCCTTGAGTTTTCTTGGCTGATGACTCTGAAGTCCACTCACACTAAGCCAGTCTCTGATAACGTGTCTCCCATGTGGCTTGCCCACAGGGAGAAAGAGCCCTTTCCAGCTGCACTGGGTATTCCATCCAGCTGTGTGGCTCAAGATGGCCCAGCTGAGTGGCTCCTCAGCTGACAGTACACAGGTAGGCAGTGTGAGGAGGATGGAAAATCAGACTGTCCAGGAAGTTGGTCTAATCTCCACCGCTAGATGCTGTGCCTCCTGCCTGCAGCTCTCCATGTTGCTTGCCACCCAGTTAAAAGGATTTGGAACCATGAATGTGAAGAGGAAGAGAGACAGCAAATAGCCATCCAGCATGGGTGGGTTGAGGTACTGGTGGTTGTGTTTGCTTTTTTTTTTTTTTTTTTGAGACAGAGTTTTGCTCTGTTGCCCAGGCTGGAATGCAGTGGCAAGATCTCAACTCACTGTAACCTCTGCCTGCTGGGTTCAAGCATCTCCTGTCTCAGCTTCCTGAGTAGCTGGGATTACAGGTGGCTAATTTTTGTATTTTTAGTAGAGATGGGGTTTCACCATTTGGCCAGGCTGGTCTTGAACTCCTGACCTCGTGACCCATCTGCTTCAGCCTCCCAAAGTGCTGGGATTACAGGCATGAGCCACTGCACCCGGCTCTGTGTCTGTTTTTTATTGATTTGGTGTACCGACCAAGTGGCAAATACTCTTCTGGGAACTTCAGTCCATGTTGTCTCCCTTGGTCTTCACACAAGCCTGTGAGGAAGGCATCTCTAGTTTCCTTTGACAACTGGGAAACTGAGGTGTAGAGAAACTGAATGGCTTCAGGATTTAAAGCTAGTAACTGGCCATTAGAATCAGCCCTGTTGGGCCCCAATGGCATGGTACATCTACATACATCAAGAAATATTTCCTGAGAGTCCTGAGATAAAATGGTAGCCTTCGAGAATGTAACATATGTCAAATGTGGTCTCTGTGCTTGAAGGATCATAGCATCAGAGCTGAGAAAGACTTTGGGAAACGTTCTCATTTTGTAGAGTTTGGACCAGACAAACATAGGGAACATGGGGGAGCTGAGGACCTATCCAGGATGTTGTGGAAGAAAAGGAAAGAAAGGCATATATGGAAGGGATATAAAGAAAATCTTCAGGGTGTGGTAGGTGAGTGGGTGTCAGTGGAGGTGGAGAGGGGAGGGTCAGAGTGAGGGTTGGTGACGATACCATCAACCAAAACAGGGAGGATCTGAGAGGCAGCTAGCAGTGGAAAGGTGAAACGAGGGTGAATTTGTTTCTGAAGAACTGAACCAGAAAAATCAAGGAACTAAAAACTCCAGCTGAAAACTCCAAGCCCTGAGAAGAGAAGGCATGTCTCAGAATCCATCAAATAAGGTCTCAGTGAGACCCCACCCAAGAAGACCCAGACACCCACGGCAGGGCTCTGTCATGCTTAACATTATTAGTCACTTAAATGAAGGCAGAGAAGCAATGTTTGTCACATCTGCAGTCCATGCAAAGCCAAGTGTCACAGATGTCAGAATCAACAGACAAAATAGTCAGAATAGCCAGAAAGAAGAAACGGAACCAACATAAAACTATCAGTGATCAAACGAAAGTTTCCATTTATCTTCAGAAAATCAATTACACAGCTATAGAATTAGTAAGAATAACAACAGAAATGATATTAATAGCGACTATTCTAAAAATCCAATAATCACTATGTGCCAGTTGCTTCACAAAAGAATTTATTTAAACCTTACAATAGCCCTACAACATTGGTACTGTTATTATTATCTTTATCTTACAGGTGAGGAAACCAGGGAGATTAGGCAATCTTGCCTAAAATCACACAAACCTTGATTTTTTTGAACAGAAAAATACCATACTCTTTAACCAATAGGATAACTAGGGAGACCTGATTTGACCACACTTGTGTCAAAGACCTTTCCTAGTTGTGAAAATGAGCGGGTATGTGTTTGTTTAATGCTACAAAGAAAAATACACAACACAGATAATGAGACAATTGGGAGGTTATTAGAAAGTGAAAATTTCATTTTCAAGTTAGTTTTACTAGTTTGAAAAGGGATATTTGCAAAGTGATTAAGGATTGTAAATGCTGAAATGTTCACCTAGAAGGATGACAATTTTATGATCATAGGAATGTTGACTGTGAAACAATTGAGGATCCAGTTCCAGCTGGGTTTCTGATGATATCTTTACCTTATAAAATTAAGGGAAAATCATGGCTAGGAATCAACTAAAAGACCCCGGGGGTCTATGAACTTCTGCTAACAGAGAAGCCTATTTCAGCAGTGCCTTGGTGGGAGCAAAAACACGAGAATCTGTGCTCACATCTCTCTGTGGTCACATGCGACTTAGCCACCTCACCTATCTCTATTCTTACACAGCAGAAACTCTCAAGGTGATGATCCATCCCAAACTCGGTGCATACGGAACATTCCCTCTCTTCTTCTTTTAAGAATTCCTCATTTCCTTCCAATCCTGCATGCCCTCCATCCCTTGGATGACTCTGCTTTCCCTCTCCTCCTAATAATACCTTCTGCTCCACTCTCTTTTCAGTTCTGGGAATATATTCGCTGGATCAAGGTCATTCCTTTCAGCCCCCAGATGGATACTCACTGTGTTTGTATTTTTGTGGCTAAGAATTTGAGCAAATTCTCACCTAAGCCTAAAAGTATAAACATAACTGTCCACTTTTACTGTCATCTGGTACCAAATAATTACATGGTTAATCAATCTTCAGAATTGATGTCAGCCAGTCAGGACAGAGGACACAAATCACAGGAGGCAGGTATTTCATCTATCGACTCCTCACCATCCCATCTATCTAATTACGAAAAAGAATTAAGATGGCCCTTTGAGCCCATTGAATTTACAATTTCATTTCTTTGAAAAGTTCCACGTCAGCAGTGTACATTTTACCAAAACAGGATGATTCTATAAAGACAACTGAGTAATCAAGTGGGAAAAATGTTACTTTTATGTAAGCAGATGAGTGTAGCATATGATTAGCCATGGTATAATTTTGGTTTTGTATCCCATAATCTATGGTCGTATATTGCCCATCAACTACTCTGTGATCAAGCTGGACTTTGTCCCAAAGGGAGGAATCATAAAAAGATTTTAAGTTCTAGTGCCTTTATTTAAATTCCCATCTGGATTCCCTGAAAGAGGTTCTACATCTCTGTATAGTTCTACATTATGGAATATGTCTAAAAGAACATTTGGAACTCTCCTCATTTGAGAGGAGGATGCCTAGTTAGTTTCTTTGCATGTCTTTCTTCCCTCTCTTTCCCTTTTCCTTCCACACTGTGTCTCAAGTCCAGGCCTACCACCCTGGATGCTTGGGTTACTTAAGTGCTCCTCCCTCCCACCAGATCCCTGCCTCCAGTGACCCTCCCACTCCAACACATCCTACCAGCTTCCTTTAAGCCTGCTGTCATGACATCACTAACAGCATAACCTGTTCTCCAACTCCCTATGGTTAGGGCCCTCACCATCCTTTGCAATGTAGACCCACCCTATGTGTCCAATCATACCAGGACCTTCGGGTCCCACATGCCCTACTCTACAGCTTCTGCTGGACAGAAAACTCTCCTCATTATCCCATAAATGGACCATTCTCGTGTTAAGCTTCAAGTGACCACTTCTGTAGTTCCTTCCTCCCAGCACATAACACGTTTCCTCCAATTCTCCAGCTAGTTTATAATTTTACCCACCTCTCAAAGCCCACCTCTAAAGTATCTTCTCTATGAAATCTCCTCCTGCTACTCTAATTCTATTCTTACATTCCTTCAGTCACTTACAGCTTCCATTGTATCACCCCTGCCCCTCATGAGGGTGTAGCTATTTGAGACCAAGGGCAAGACAGAAGTGCCTTCTTGTCCCATCAGTGCTGATCACTCAGCAGCACTCAGCCTGTTCATGAAATGGTTGAACGCAGTCAGTGCTGCCTACTGATCCCAGATCATTGGCTCATTTCATATTACCTTCTTCTACCAAGCACCTCCTAGGCATAGGACCTGTATTCTACTGTGAAAGGCTGTCCCTCTGCCAATTCCAGACTTTCTCTTAAATGTTGTCTCAAAAGCTTCGATTCTCTGGCTCCATGTTATCTGTGATTACTTGTCTGCTACACGTGTCACATCATCCCCTGAACATTTGGCTAAGTTCCAATATGTAGTCAGAATATAAAACACTCCCTGAAATTTAAAAGTTTCAGTCTCCAAAAGCCACGATGCCATTACAATGAGACAAAAAGAAGACCTTCAAAAGCAAAATATGGGGAAGTCGTCTTTTCCATAGCTCCTTGACTCAAGCTTGTGGGGCCGCTTCTGGTTTATTCTTTCTAAGAGGCTTGTTATAGATCGTTGTTACATTGACATGAGGGCGTTGGAAAGACAGATCTAATCCCCCCAAACACACTCATAATATACACCCATGAAATAGAGAGTAAAACAATGAATAACAAATGATTACAGCTATCCTTAAAATTAAACAGTAACCTGCAATAAACTGGGTGAGGACTCAGTTTAGAGAAACCCTTCCTTAGAAAAGTTGGTTGCATTCAATCTCTGAAAGCTGACCTTCCGTAGAATCTAAGCCCTTGGCATTTCTGTTTTATTATCTTTCCAGAGCTTTACACTTTATTGTAAGGGCCAGCTAAAGCAAGTCTCTCTTGTTCCTACACATTTTTAAAGAACTCAGTCCACTTCCTATAGTGAGTGCCACCCAATGCTTTCCCTAAAAGCTCAGTCCACTTCCCTATAGCAAGTGCCACCCACTGAAGACTAGCAAAGCATTCCAGGATTTCAGTATTTCTGAGACGCCATAAGAGCATGGCAGGGGGAGAAGGAGGTGAAGAAGGATAAGTATTGGGTGGGGAAAATCTTACCTCAACTTCTGACTGGCGGGGACGGTTATTTTATTAAGCTTGTCCATTCTGTTTGGTAATTGTAAGAGACACAAATAACTGTCCAGTGGTCACGTCAGCAGTTCCTGGCCCTCCTAGGGAGCAGCATGGCAAGCCCCTGGTCTCAAGGGTTCCGGCCACTTGAGTCTGATTTCTGAGAGCGCAGGCTGCTGGCAAACACCCCTGCTCTAGGGAGAAGTAAAACTTGCCCGAGCACATAGTCAAGTTTCATGTTTCTACATAATCATGTGATCTGGATAGCCAGCCAGCTTGGTGATTACTCTACGTTGCATAAACTTTAATAGTGAAACCTATTGGGCGTGCAGATTTCTTTCCAGCTGCTTTCTTTTACAATCAGATTTGTAACCAGGTTGGGACAAGCTTCTGACTGGTCACAACTTCCTGTTTGTCCCAGACACATGTAGTCTGTTTCCAGCAGGTGCGTGCTGTAACTGGGAACTTCCTGGGCTCAAGGAAAAGCAGAGTAATCAATTCCAACTGAACATCTCTTGGAGATTTTCTGCTTATTTGCATAAAGTCATGGATAAGCTTTTTCTACTTATAGAACCATTACATAAAAATGGCATTTTTGTGTTTTTTCCTTCCCCCATTCCTTTCAGGCAATATATTTAAAAATAAATATCAGGGGGGCAGTGACATGGTGGTATAGCTTACACAGAGAGTTAGAGTCTCTCTTTTTCTGGAGCTCTTTTTAAAATTGAATGGGCAATTATCTGTTCATCTGGGGGTAGGGATGGCTGACCCAGGAAAGGGTAGATGATCTCCATCATAAGATATGCAGCCTCCTTACGGCCTGGTAGAGTCAGGAGTTATCTTGCTGATAACTTTCAAACAAACCAGGATGTACCCAAAAGTCGGGTGAGAACAAATCTAACAATTTCCTAACAATGCAATTCTGACATCAGGCCATTCTGAAGTCCTTCTAAAAGCAGAATGCGACTCCCCTCCTTGTGTTTGCCTCTTCCTGCCCTGTCCACAGCTTGCTCATCAGACCCAGTGACACGTCAGACATGGGGCCATCTCAAGTCCAGACAGGTGGGGTAAGGCTGGGAGGAGGGAACCATACCTGTAGGGGCTGAACCCATTCAGAGAACTCTGCTTCCCTCCTGGCAGACTTCACATTTCCTTCTGCCTGACCTGAAATATGCTGATTTATCTGTTGTTTAGAGAGCAGACTGCAGTCTAGGGTCAGGGAGGAAGAAAATGGGAAGGACTTTTTGTACCTAGACACACTTTCCTGCAGCCATCAAGAATGCCCTGCTCACCCTTGCAGAATAAAGTGCACATTTCCAACATTTATCAAGGGAACTAGTCTTCTCCTGAGTCCGAAGAATACACAGCAGGACAAAGTAAAGGGCTCCCAGTTACCCCTCCTGTTACAGATCCAAGATCTGGCTGAAGATGGGGGGAAAGAGGAGAAGAGGTAGAGAAAGATGAGGAGAAAGGAGACAGAGGAGGAGGAGGAGGAGGAGGAGACAAAGGAGGAGGAGAAGGAACAGTGGCAATGGCAGAGGTGGAAACCGTGGATGAATTTCTTCCCTCCTATGCCTCTTCTTTGCACAAATGGATGTTCTGTGTTTCTCCAGGTAACCTTGATTGTTCACATTCATCACTGCCTATGAATTTCTGGTTTGACCAGATGTTTAGAAGCAGAAACTTCAGAGCTGTTGAAGGATGGGGCCCTTCTGCTTGGCCAGGCCACTGACTTTGCCAGGCCGGCAAGAGAGCAGACAATATTGTGTGAGAAAAATGCAAGTGCTTGTCTGCTGCCATCATTCATTTTCCCCAATCTGGCTGCTCGATTTTCTCGTAGTGTGTCCTGAAGGAGCTCTAGACCCCTCCTCCTCCTCTCGCATAATTCCTACCTGGAAGAAACAAGTAGACTAGGATGGTAAAGGCACATACAATGTCATCAAAGATCAGGAAATTTAGGTTCCACTGCATGAGATGATAATAGTCAGTTCGTCCTTTCTGAATTATTGTAAAATGCACCCCATAAGTCACTTGACTTTTCTCTCCACCAACAACTTTGCTCAGCACCTGGCTGACAATTTCTTATTTCCCCAGAGAAAAAGACCAGAAGCAAAGGTTACACTTCTGCTTTTTCTTTTTACAGCCACTTGTCTTTCTTCTTTTTACTGTATTTAGTCTGACATGATGAAAATGAGAGAACGCATTTCCAGACTGGACATTTTGCCCCATGTGAAGTGCAGTGTGACAGCCTAATGTTCCAGGCCTGCCACAACTGCTCTGGCTTCTAAGTTGCTCCATGACTAAATGAAAATTGTAAATTATTTGACTCTACTTTTGAAGTGGGGAAAACCTTTCTAAACAAAACGCAAAAAGGAAAAACAGTGATAAATGAATAAATACACACATACACACATATACATATTTAAACGTTTACATGACAAATGCACCATAAATGAAAGTCAAAATACAAATGACAGGCCCTCATAATTGGATTACCAAGAAGGTCAGTGCAAAGATGGAAACTGATGATACCAAGTCTTAGCTGAGAACTTATAAAAGGAATGAGACCACACAACGTGGTTCCACAGCACACGCAGAACAATATACCATGATAAGCATTCAAGTTCAGTCTACATAGTACAGTGGACATGGAAATTAATGAATCACTAGATTCACAGATGATAAATGAACAATCCCAACCTTAAAGAAAATTTGGAGGGTTTATACACTGTTGCTAAAAGTATAAGGTGCAATCACTTTAGACACAGTTTGGTATTCTCTGATAAATTTGATGGCATGCATATCCATGACCCAGCACAGATCATAGTTGCAGAGCACTCCTGTGTATATCAAAGTCATGTGCTAGAATTTTCACTGAAGAACCATTTGTTTTATGTTTTCTTTCTTTTTTTTTTGAGACGGATTCTTGCTCTGTTGCACAGGCTGGAGTACAATGGCATGATCTTGGCTCACTGCAACCTCAGCCTCCCACGTTAAAGCAATTCTCCTGTCTCAGCCTCCCTAGTTGCTGGGAATGCAGTCACATGCCACCACACCTGGCTAATTTTTGTACTTTTAGTAGAGACAGGGTTTCATCATAGTGGTCAGGCTGGTCTCGAACTCCTGACCTCAGGTGATCCATCTGCCTCAGCCTCCCAAAATGCTGGGATTACAGTCATGAGCCACTGCATGTCCATCAACAGGAGAACAAATAAATTAATTGTGACATCTTTTCATAATAGAGTACCATTCAACAATGAAAATGGGCGAATCCCAATTACATCAGTATGGATAAATAACAAAAATAATTTGAGCAATAAAAGCAAGCTAAATAAGTATATACAGCATGATTCCATTTGTATTAAGGTTCAAGACATGTAAAACTAAGTAATATATTATCTAGGATACATTCACATATGGTTAAACCAATGAAGGGAATGAAAAATGAGTAAGTTACCAGGGAGCAGTATTGGAGTGAAGGGACACACAAGCAATTGTAGTATATTTCTTAAGTTGAACAGTGGGTATAAATGTTCGTTTTATTGTTGTTCTTTATATATTACATGTATTGGAGGTATAATATATTTAACATAAATAAATTTTAAAGGATCTGGTCTATCTTTGAACTTGTGTTGTAAGAAAAAACAAAAAAAGAAAGAAAAAAAGATCTGGTCTAGAATTATGGGGCAAAGCCAAGGTAGCATGCCTAAACCTAAGTCAGATGGTGATGATCCACCATCTCTGTGAGACGATGAGACTTGAGAACAAGAAGATGGATTGTACTGCATCTT
Source organism: Cacajao melanocephalus (assembly GCA_963573385.1). Taxonomy (NCBI): domain Eukaryota; kingdom Metazoa; phylum Chordata; class Mammalia; order Primates; family Pitheciidae; genus Cacajao; species Cacajao melanocephalus. Next base: position 47,151 of record CAUYLG010001187.1, on the reverse strand, counting down.
GGGAATGAGACCCAGCCAGCCTTCGTTTTTTTGGGCTCTTTGCCTGGCATCTGTGGATGACAACTACACTACCATGTTTATTGAATGCTTTCTGTGTTTCCTGTACTATGATGACATTCATTTTACATGTGAAAAAATTGATTCTGAGAGACGCTAAGTAAACCAGTCTGAAGTTACATCACTCATCAACAGCAAAGCTGGAATTCAAACCCCAGTCGGTTTCCAGAGTCTAAGCTACTAATCATAGACTCTGCCATTGCAAGAGAGATTTTCTGTGATACCGCAGACAGCCCTGCTCTGGCATCAGGCACCAACTTAACCATGACCTTGGCCAAGTCATTTAATCTCCCTCACCTCAACTTCTTACCTCTAGAGCAAGGGATTCTAAGAGGACTTGGGCTTCATCTGCATTGGAATCTGGACCTACCAATGTGCATAGAAACTGGTTAGTGCCAGTGGAAACATTCTCAGAGTTTCTAGAAGAGAAGTATCAGATTCTCTTTACTAGACTGCTTCCCAAAGAAGGGCTCAGTGGCTGTGGCATTTACAGTGCCTTGGAGGGAGTTCAAGTCCTCACTGAGGCTGGAGAATCAAGCACAGTTCACAATCTTCTCTGCCACCACCCACTGATGGCTTTTCCCTTGCCAGGACCAGTTGAGGCAAACTGCCACAGGAAGTTGGCCAGATGATGTTGGTGCTGTGCAGTCTGGTTTTATGCAGAACTATAACCTATTTCCAAGAGGCTCAGTCTCACAACAACTCCATGGGGGCAAGGGGTACTATGGTCATTCCCATTTTATGATGTGAAGTCTGATCCTCAGAAAGGTGATGAAACTTACTCAAGGCTGCCCATCTTCCTGACATCTGAGCTAGGGCCTTTAGCCCCCAAACTATTCGCTCTCCTTTCCTTTCTCATGCTGGCCCCCTTTCTCAGGGTTGGAGCAGGGATGCATCCTGCAGCAACGTCAGACCCGTCAGCCTTCTCACACAGGTGGGCCAAAGTGGCAGGAGCTTGCAGACAGACAGGTTTTCTCAACCAGTGCCAGTGAAGGGCCTAGAGGGAAGAAGATTGGGAGGAAGCTAAGGAGTCTGGGTAAACCAGTGGAGGAAAACAGCAGAAGAGATCAGAGAAAGGCAAAGACAGACAAGGAAGCGTGGCAGATGCTGGCAGTGGTTTATCTGTTCTTCTTTTTTGTGGGGGACAAGAGGTAGGAAGGGAGAAAGAAGGAAGAAGAGAAGGCATCTGTGGCTTGAATAAATATAGGCAAAGGCCCTTTTAGGCTCAAGGCTTCACTTTCTGTGAGAAAAACTGGTTCCCTATTTTATCTGTTCAGTAAACTCAACATTCTAAACATCAGATTGGCATGGAGTGGGCATCTGTTTTATTAGGAGAATGGTTCAGATGAAAACAGCCTTTACTCATTGCATCCAGCTAAGCCTCTATTGGCAAGAACATTACAATAGCCTAATGTTGAGATGAACAACTTTGAGCCTATGCATCATCTTCACCTCCTTCCTTGCCTTCTGCCCTCAGAGCCAATGTGCCAGCAAGATTCTCCTTGGAAATACTCCCACATTTACTCTGCTCTCACTACAGCCTAGGTCCCCACTTTGTTCACTGATCAGCCTCTTGCTACTTCTGGGTAATGAGATCCACCCCTAATCTCATCCCCACGCCTCCAGCTGCTAACCCTTTTTAAGGACTTCAGAGGATTTTCCTTTTTTCTAGAACCACATATCAATGTCATTCATGCCTCACTATGACTGAGTCTCTTTGATGGTCCATCTTACTCCTCACTAATTTCCAGTAGGTGACCATCCCTTTAGTCAGATGGGTCATCAAACACTCATTTCTCTTCATCAGTCACATGGCCCAGACACTAGTCAGAACCATCACCCAGAAGCAAAGAAGCAGATACACAAGGCCCTGGGAAATCAGGAGGCCAGGTAGTTTCCATCAGTCAGGGCCATGATGGAGCCAGAGAACAAGCAAGGGTGAGGAGGCAGTTTTCTGTCCAAGGAATGGGTGTATCAGAGATTTTAGAAGCTCAGCTAACACTCATGGCCTCCAAGGGGTGAGGGTCTATTATATGGTTTGGCTGTGTCCCTACCAAAATTTCAACTTGAATTATATCTCCCAGAATTCCCAGGTGTCATGAGTGGGAGCCAGGGGGAGGTAATTGAATCATGGGAGCTAGTCTTTCCCATGCTATTCTTGTGGTAGGGGATAAGTCTCACAAGATTTGATGGGTTTATCAGGGGTTTCCACTTTTGCTTCTTCCTCATTCTCTCTTGATGCTGTCATGTAATAAGTGCCTTTTGCCCTTTGCCATTATTACGAGACCTCCCCAGCCATACGGAAATGTAAGTTAAATTAAACCTCCTTTTCTTCCCTTTCTCGGGTATGTCTTTATCAGCAATGTAAGAATGAACTAATATAGTCTATCTGCCCTATGTCCTCAGTAGTAAATGCTGTGGCTATTGATTACAGTTTTCTGTTGCCTTTTATCTGATTATTATAAACATGCTGAAGAAATATTTCAGATAAGCAAAAATCTAAAAGTCTGATGATAGTGTCTGTTGTTAAGGCTGTGAGGAAAAGACACTCTTTGCTTGCAAAATGTTATACTCCCTTAGGAGGGGATTTCACAATGAGGTAGGAGGTGGGGCTTGGACACCAGACCAAATTGAGGACTATTTAAAACAAGTCAAGCTGGAAGCACCTCCCCATAAGACACACCCACCAGTGTGGCATGTCAGTTTACCATTGCCATGGCGACACCCGGAAGTTACCACCCTTTTTTGTGGCAATGACCTGACAACCTGGAAGTTGCACCCTTTTCCTTTAAATTTCTGCATGCCCGTTAATTTGCATATAATTAAAAATGGGTATCAATATGAGTGCAGCTCTGCCTCTCAGCTGCTACTCTGTGGACCCTGTCTACGAGTAGTCCTGCTCTGCAAGGAGCAGTACTTCTGCTGCTGCTGTAGGCTGCCGCTTCAATAAAAGTTGCTGTTTAACACTATTGCTGGCCCTTGAATTCTTTCCTAGGCAAAACCAAGGACCCTCTGGAGCTAAGCCCCAATTATGGGCTTGTCTGTCCTACATCAGCACTACCTAATAAAATGACTTGAATTTACCTTCTGACCCAAGCAACCTCAATTCTAGGAACCTCTCCTCAAGATACATGTTCAGATATGTACATATGCAACATCTGCACACAGTTATTTATTGCTAAAATGTATTCAGCCAGTCTCCCATTGATAGACATTTAGATGTTTCTGATCTTTTGCTATTGCCAATAAAACTGCAATAAATAACTGTGTGCAGATGTTGCATATGTACACATGTGAAGATATTCTTCAGGATAGGTTCCTAGAATTGAGGTTGCTTGGGTCATAAGGTAAATTCAAGTACAGATAGATGCACACACACACACACACACACACACACACACACACACACAGAGGCACTTGTTATTGCAACAGTAAACACTGGAAAGGTAAATCAGAAGCTAATAAAAGTAGTCACCGATGGGAGGCCGAAGGGAGCTGGAAATAGTGGAGAAGTGATAGGGATTAGATAGATTCTCTGGATCTATTTTTTTTTTTTTTTGAGGCAGGGTCTCACTTGTCACCCTGGCTGAAGTGCATCATGGCTCACTGCTCGACGTCCTGGGTTCAAGCAATCCTCCTATCTCAGTGCCCGAGTAGCTGGGACCACAGGCACACACCATGATGCCCAGCTAATCTTTGTAATTTTTGTAGAGATTGGGTCTCACCATGTTGCCTAGGCTGGTCTCAAATTCCTGGGCTAAGTGATCTGCCCACCTTGGCTGCCCAAAGGCGTGATTACAGGTGTGAGCCACTGTGGCTGGCCTGGATCTATCTTTTTATGGAGTTTTGACTTTTAAACTAGGTAACTGTTTGACATAAACTAAAAAAAAAAAAAAAAAGAGGCAAAGAAAAAAAGGCAAATCTTAAAACTAAGCAGAAACAAATGAATTTAGATGGTAACATATCACAGAAGAGAGAATTATTTCAAGTGAGTCTTGAACACAGTCCTCTGAGCATCCTCTGTGAAACTTATTCTAAGAATAAAAATAACTGCAAGGAAATCTCAAACTTTACTCCATATTTTTATTTTTAGTAGTAAAACTATGGATTTTGCTGTTTGAAGTAAAATTTTGTATATAGTATGAAAAATTGGTAGAAATGAAGATTTTTGATATATGAGAAAAAAGTAAAAATATAAAATCAAAGAAAACTTGGTAATTTTAAATTTAATTGAAAATATCAATCTGAACTCATGATTTCCTAGCACTAGACACTGAAAAGTCCTAGAAGCAATGATGGTCCAAATTTTAAATATATCAAAGATGCCGAATTACAAATACAGTAAGAAAATGATTCTCCACCAAAAGGAACCAGGTTCTCCTTTAAGAAAGGGTTGATTTCAAGGCTGCGGCAGGGAAAATAGAAGGTGAACCTGGACTACCTCATGCTATAAAAGCTGTCACCCAATGGGAGAGAGAAGGGAGCTGGAAATAGTGGAGGAGTGATAGGGATTAGATCGATTCTCTGGATCATTTTTTTATTTTTTTTGAGACAGGGTCTCACCTGTCACCCTGGCTGAAGTGCAGTGGTGCCATTATGACTCACTGTAGCCTCAATCTCCTGGGCTCAAACAATCCTCCTACCTCAGCACCTGTATAGCTGGGACCACAGGCATGTACCACCATGTCCCAGCGAATGTGGTGCAGTTTTTTGAAAGAGGTGCATAGGAACAGATCCTCGAAAGAGGGTCCAGTAGACAATTTTGGGGCTATTTGAGCATTAAAAAAAATGACTGTAGTTTATTTCAAAACGTGGAACAAATAAAAATCCAAAAGTCCATAAAAACGTAACCAAAAAACAAAGTCATTTGCCAATACTGAAGGTAACTATTCCATCAACTTTTTAATTGAAAATTTTAAAAAATTAAATCAGTTGGAAATTAAAGAAGAATGAAGCATTTGCCCTGATGTTTTTAGGAGAAATTAAGCATCCTCAATTTTCACCGAATACTAGCTAATAAATGTAGAATGAATGATATAATTAGGAAACTACCATTTTGCAACCCCAAATGAAGAATTTATTTGCAAGGATCATCAATTAATGCTAAAACCAGTAGGTAAAATGTTTCTGGGGAGCATCATATCCCTATGACATCACAAGATATCAAAGTCCCACACCTGAGGCTTCTGGCTGATCACAAAGCTTGACCTTTACAGAGTTGACAGATGACTGGTACTAATCATGTGATCAAATTCAACATGATCCCTATTGCTTCCTGATGCAAAATGAAGTACGTCTCACTAATGAGATATCTCAATTTAATCAACTTTTAAATCTAACTTCCAGCTTATACAGAGTGAACGTATAATGAATCATCCAAAGTAGGACACCTCTGAGAGTGAAAGAAGACTCAGTCAACAATTATGCCAGGACTGTAGATGTAAACAGGGAGGACATTCCTAGGCAAACTGGAATGTGAGGTCCTGCTAAGTTCATAGGAAATAAAGGGGATACAGGAACAGGTTGAACAGCATTAAGAGAAAACAATTATACTAATTTAAAAATCCAGATGTAGAAATTCTACAAGACTACCACTGGGTCTTCTTAATGTTAGAAGACCAAGGATGCCAGACGGTATTAGGGAATCGTTAGTGTTCTTAGGTATGGTAATGGTACTATGGTAATGTAGAGGAAGATCCTTATTCAGATATTTTTGGGAGGTACACACTGATGGATTTAAGGTTTAAGTGTCATGATGTCTACAACTTATTTTCGAATGGTTAAAAAATAATTAGCAATGGTCGAAGTTGGGTGGTGGGTATATGGGTATTCATTGTACCAGTCTTCCAACTTTGCCACGTATTTGAAAATTTCATGCAAGAGTTTTAAAATGGCAGGACTTGAAATGTCTCTTACCCTCAATCCTTTCTGGAGAGTCATCAGCGGTATTGGAACTGCCCAGTGCCCCAGGCCTTCTCATGAATGCTGTCTCCCTCAAGGAAGAATCCTGCTGGGGGGTCTCCTGGCATAGTCATCCCATCTCCCAAATACTGCCCCAATCTTGACCATTTTCCTATTTCTCGTGGTCTGTCCCAATCTCACTTACCAGCAAGGCCCACTTTCTTTTGGAAGCTCATCCCATTTCCTTCTAGTCCACGGGGGCTTCTACTCTGATTTCCTCTATTTCCCTATCATTTGACCATAGTTTTGACTTGTTTTTCATAAGTGTATATCCTGTTACCATGATAAAATTATAAACATCCCAGTTAAACGACTATATTCTATTTCTTTTGTCTTTTTCTACGGCAAGCACAAAACTAGACCATTCTTTGTATATAATAAATACTTTCTGAGTTAAATGTGGAACTTATTAAAAGACATTGACAAAAATAAGTAGTTATGAGATACAACTACTTTTCAAACTTGGGAACTGAACTGATGTTAAAAATCACTGAAATTCTAATTGTTTAACTATGCTAATGGGGAGCTACATGGCCATGGAAGTCCTGCTTTCCAGTCACAGTATTTCTTTCAACTGAGCCTGGTCATAAACTAAGAGTCCTTTTCAAAACGTGTTCAGGAAGTCACTGCTAAGTATTCAGAGCAGACAGTCCAGCAGAAATGTATTCGCCCGACTGTCCAAAGGGAAGAGTAAGGAATCAGACTTGCATCTCCTGGAACTCGCCATCTGTCATTAATGCCAGTACTACGGTCTCTTTCATATTGTCTCTCTGATTCCATGTGCACATCTTATCTACCTCCAAACTCTACTTCTAGTCCCCTAACTGACCAAACGGATCCCTGGACTCTCCAGGCTTCATCAGCATTTCCTTTACTAGCATCCCTGGAACAGTTTCCGTTGGACGATGGTATCCCCTGCAGTATGGGACCCAGATTACCACGGCTTCAAAGTGCCATGAGATTGAATTACATTTCATGCCCTGCATTCAGTCATAATTTGTCAGATCTGGAATAGGCCTTTGAGAGAAAGCTGCCAGATTTAGCAAATAAGAATACAGGATGCCCAGTTAGACTTTAGATAAACAATGCTTTTTCAGTAAAAGCACATCCCAAATATTGCATGGTGTACTGTCCTTTATCTGGCAAATAATCTGAGATGAGGAAGCCAAGGCCCAGAGAGTGAACTGACTGGCAAAAGTCCATTTTAGAGAAAAACTCCAACCTAGAAAAAACAAGAGCAGAAAGAACTAAGATCTCCTTACTCCCGATCCATGTATGATGTTCTTTTTTGTAAAAACAGCAATGTCTGTGGTCCAAATGTGTTGACTCAGTACAAGGAAGCAAATTTCTCATGAAAAAAATGTTGTACATGCTTTTCTATTAATTATTTAACCAAATAATTTGGGCCCCTAGGGTAAAATGGCTTAAGGAAACTCTCAGATCGCCAACCTGAGATTAACTGAGTGGAATAATTCAAATTCCCTCCTAAGAAATGGCAAACCAGAGACTGGACAGACTGGAAATATCGAAGAATGTGTGTGGAGCTGGACAGAGAGAACTGAATGTGTCACAGCCATCCTCCTAGACCTGACTGCAACTCTGTGTGATTTCAGTGTTCTACTTCTACAGAGAAGACTCTGTATATAAAATGTAACAAATATTTATAGAAAGCCACTTTTTATGTTCTATAACATTAGTGTCTTTCATATCAATAAGTAAATGGCTAATATTCCAATAGAAAAATGAACAAAGAACACAAAAGTTTAATTCACAAGAGAAGAGATCCAGATGGCTGATAAAAATATAAACTAGCTCACAATCCCACTAAACCAAAGAAACACAAATTAAACCAAGTATAAGATACCATTCATTTTTTAACCTACCAAAGCAAGCTTTTAAAAAATTATAACTCAGATTTGGCAAAGGCATGGTTAAATGGGTGCTCTAGCCGCTGACAGGACAACAAATTGATAGAAACTTCCTAGAAGGCAGTTTGGTTCTAGGTATCAAGGTTCTTAGAATGTCCATATTATTAAAAGAAAAAGATAAAATTTTATTAATTTGTCCTAAGTGTAGAATTATTTATACCAGCATGGAATTAGAAAAGATACAAACATCCAACAATAATATAACTTCATAAATTATGACATAGCTAAAAGTGGAATGCCATTACAAACAATGTTTTTGAATAATCTGTAACTCTATAGGAAAATCTTCACAATGGGCCAAAAAAAAAAAAAAAAAAAAAAGCAGGGCCGGAAACTGTCCAAATAGTTTGATTAAGGTTTTATAATCTCAAAAACAAACAGAAAGGAAAAAACACTGATATGTTTTATTTATTTATTTTTTGAGATGGAGTCTCACTCTGTCGCCCAGGCTGGAGCGCAGTTGCACAATCACAGCGGCACAATCACAGCTCACTGCAACCTCCGACTCCCTGGTTCCAGGGAGTCTCCTGCCTCAGCCTCCTGAGTAGCTGGGATTACAGGCACGCGCCACAAGGCCCAGCTAATTTTTGTACTTTTAGTAGCGACAGGTTTTCACCATGATGGCCAGGATGGTCTCGATCTCCTGACCCTGTGATCTGCCCCTCTCAGCCTCCGGAAGTGCTGGGATTACAGGCATGAGCCACCACTGCATCTGGCCAATTATATTTTTTAAATGTAATAAATACTCAAAATTCACGTCTACCTATTTTACATTTTACTATTTTCTATGCTCTTGAGGTGACTTTCAGCAATTGCACTTATGTCTATGGTGGAAAGACTACAATGGTCAGCGACATTACGTTAGAGCTTAAAATCAGCACGGTGGAGGTGTTTCCACCATAGGACTTGGCAAATGCTACAAATCAGAGCTGTTTCTTGAGAGCTGGTTGTTAAACATTCACCACCACTCTAGCTGCCCCAGGCTCACAGCCCCTCCGGTTCAAGTACAGCAGGATAAAGACAGCACCCTCAAAAGTAATAAGATTCACCCTGATTGTATATTTTGGCCGTCTTTCCATCTCTAAGCCAAACACCAAAGCCAGAGGGAAAAGATGCCCGGTCCTCCATCCTGGAGCTGGATTAGCACTCACCCAAGCCTATATATTCAGGGTGATCACTTTACGAATATCAGAAGATGTCACTGGAACAAGGGGAAAATGGCTGCTGGGGAAACTTCAAAGTATATCCACCATAGCTGTCAAGCAGTAGCTTACACAGAGTCTCAAGATGTCCTTCTTTCATTCCTCTTTGATAAGAGGCACATGGTTCCGGACCAATGAAGCTCTGATACATGGGGTGAGATGGGCAGATTCTGGTGCAAGATCCCTTCCCCATAATCCCCAACCTCTCTTTTTGGTGGTGTGATGTCCCCACTCTCTTCTCCCTCAGTCTTATTTTTTCAATGCTCACAGTTTGGCTCCAACTTAGGTGAATGGAGCATACATTTACATGTTGTGTAGGTTCCTGAGATTTTTATAAAAATGAATTTATTTCTTCCTTTTCAGGGATTCCTAGTGAAGTCAAAAAGACATATACAAATAAATAATGACCAAGTGATATAAAGTGTGCTGCCATAGAGATATGGAAAAGCCGCACTGAGAGCTAATTTGGAGACAGACTCTCAGAGAAGAGGACATGTGTGAGCTGGACCTTTATATCCAAATAGGAGGTTTCCTGTGTGGCCAGAGGAGCACAGTGGAGATGTTCCATTCCAAAGGAACACAGAGAGCTAAGGTACCACAAGGTCACCTGGCTTCCTTTACTCCACCTTTTTTCCAACACCCTAGACACCTCAGAAAGATTTCCCTTCCTCTGTCACTCTCTACCATTCAGAGCCAAAAGTGGAATCCAAACATGGGAGTCACACAAAAGCACTGTTGGATGCAGACTGGCATGGAGGATGAAGAACACACCCAGGCTTTAAACTGAACATGCAAAGAGCCTGAGCCATGGGGAAGGACCCACAGACACGTTGGAAATCTCCAGCTGCCTCCACCACGACATCAGGTGAAATCCATTCCTCTTCGAGCATAAGCATTCAAGGCCAACCGTTTCTCACTTTGTGAGCCTTTCTTTTTGGATCAATTACTCTATCAGCACGGAATCATTTTCTATTTTCATCACCAGGGCAGACGTTTCTCCAACAGTCTTGAGCCTAGGGACCAAAGCACCATTTATAGCTCCGCTTCTGTGGGAAAAAGTGCTTCTAAGTACCAAACAACTGACTCACAAATAAATGATTAAACTCAACTGCTCTTAAGCAATGAGCTTCCTGTAATGTTTTGCACAGTTCAGTGCCAAAGGCTAATGTGTGTGTGTGTGTGTGTGTGTGTGTATGTATGTGCGTGTGTGTTAACATTTCTAAATATGGTCGCCAGGTGTTGCATTTTCAGACTGACCAAGTGTAACTTTTTTTCTTCTTAAAGGAACAGCATCATTTTTTTTTAAGTGAACATCTATTTGTTTAAAAGAAAAGGTGAAAGAAACAGCAGGGGCCACACAATAAAAGCAACACTGAAACTTTAGTGGAGAAAGATATATTTGCACAATATAAGAAAAGAGGTTAACTTATTTTTAAACCTTTATTATTATGGATTAAGGCAAATCTCCAAGCATAGGGAAAGTCCAGAGATCAAAGCCTTCCGCACAGCTTGGTTTTACTTTGAATCCAGCAACCCAAAGAGATCTTTACGATGAGGTTTCTAGTCTCTTTTAAAGCAAGCCCAGGTGAACAAAAATTTTAAAACCACATGGTGAAGATAGCACATAAACTGTGTCCCTGATAAATCAGTATCAGGGTGACCCCATCAGAAGGAGTGACCATGCAAATTGCTTTTTTGCATCAAAAGAAGACAACAGGGCTTAGTGCTTGATTCATTTCCTCCCACTCCTTGATTCCTCTCTGTTTCTTTTCTACACCCTTGACTGATCTTCTGTTCTCAGTCTTTTCGTTTCTCTCTCACTTCCTCTAACAATAGGGTATCAGATAGTGAGAATTAATACTCCCAAGCCAAAAAAAATTAACTATAGTTTTTTTTTTCTTTCAAAACAAAATCATTTCTTTGCTGCTGTTCATTCAAGATTCATGCCCTTTGTGTATACTGGCATGATGAAGCATTTTTCCCTGTATGCATTGGTATATGATTTTTCTATATCCCTGAATAGTAGGTATTTTAAAAATACTGATAACTATCAAACTTTTTAAAACTTGCTTGTGGTTGGCCAGGCACAGTGGCTTATGCCTGTAATCCTGGCACTTTGGGAGGCTGAGGTGGGTTGATCACCTGAGGTTATGAGTTTGATACCAGCCTGGCCAAATGATGAAACCCCGTCTCTACCAAAAATGTAAAAAATGGCCGGGCGTGGTGGGTCACAGCTGTAATCCCAGCACTTTGGAAGGCTGAGGTGGGTGGATCACGAGGTTAGAAGTTCAAGACCAGCCTGGTTAAGATGGTGAAACCCATCTCTACCAAAAATACAAAAATTAGCCGGTCCTGGTGGCAGACACCTGTAATCCCAGCTAATTACTTGAACCTGGGAGGAGGAGCCAAGATTGGGCCACTGCACTCCACAGCAAAACTTCGTCTCAAAACAAAGAAATTAATTAATTTAATTTAAAAATAAAAACTTGCTTGTGCTTTTGAACAAAATCCAATATTTTATGTAGAAGAGGACCAGCTATGTATGTTGTGAGATCCAGTGCAAAATGAAGATATGAATCCCCTTCTTTGAATTGTGAGACAAGGTGAGAGTCTTCTGAATGTAGGGCTCCATGTGACTGCACAGGTCCAGGTCCATGGAGCAGCCCTGCGGGTGGGTTTTTGTTAATGAGAGCACCCACTTACAGACACACATACAATTCTCTAGACTAGTATAGAATTAACCAAAATTCACATTGAAAATTAAATAACGTGACCCCCATCAAAAAGGCGTAAATATCCTGTGATGGTTTCCAGTATACTTCCTGAGAATTCACTTACCATCACTGACACAGAGAAAATAGTGTTGTAACTCGTTACAGCACCTGGACCAACTGATGAGTGGGATGTTTTGGGTGACTTGTTTTCAAATTTTTAAAACTTAACAAGCATACTCAAAATGTGCTCAACAGAAAAGGAATTTTAGAGCCACCTTTCCCTCAGGGCTGGGTGCGTTTGTAATAATGTGTGTGGAGGGCTCCAGCGCTGGGAACTATGATCGACAGCAGCCATCATGTGATGGATCGATGGCGGACTGATGGATGTTAAGGTCAGGTTTGCAGATGAGAGAACTCTGAAGAGCAACGGTTTCTCTGATTCCAACAAATTAAATCACAGTCACATTGTTCTTAAATTAGTGACCCATATCTGGTTTCACTTTCTCCTGGTCCTTCTGCTGGTCCCATGGATGGGCTCCCCCTTATGCCCCACTCATCGTCCCCACACCCTTGTCACCTGGACACTTTTCCTTCCCCTGTGATAATGGAGTCATTATCCCATGTCCTTTCTTGCAAACTTGACAGGCTATTAGAGGCATCTTCTTCCTCCCAGACTTCTGTTGCCTTTGGAGTGGGGTGGAACATTTGTCTACAGGATGGGGAGGAGTGGGTGTCCAGATTCCAGTTGCACCTCTCCATTGCAGACAGTTACTACTGCATCTCCCAGGGGCAAACACAAGACACCATCATGAATTTACACGTTGTTCTCAATTGCCGACTCCAACCTCCTATCTACAGTCACATGAGCACGAGAATTGAATACTGTCTCATTCAATCTTTATAATCCCTTGGACACAGATGAAAAAAGGCTTTGGAGAGGGTAAATGACTATTAAGAAGAAGAGGGATTGTGATTCAACCACTGCATTAACTGACTCTCACCATTATTCTGTACTGTCCACAAAACTTTGCCATAAAGTAAATTATAAAACAAAATTTTAACTAGGAAATCATTATATTGACAAGATTCTAATTAAGCTCATTCATTCTCCCAGTGGTTTCCTATTTTCTACCCCCTTCCAGATCATTCTTTCAGATGCAGCCTCAGCTCCCTCTCTGTCAAAACCCAGTGGATGATTCTAACTTCCCAGTCACCTCTTCCTTTCCTGCCAATCCCCTACTGCCACTCAGATGCTGTTAGAAGACACGTTTAACAAAACTAAAAATAGCAAACCCAGAATACTCCCCAGCAAGGAAAAAGAAGCTAACCATCTCCAAAGAAGTTGAAAGGATTTCAAGAATGGTGAAACATTCAAAAATCTAGAATTGTGTTGTATAAGTTAACTGGCAATGCTATGCCACCCTGTAGAAATTCAAATAACGACTCATGTGCCTGTAGTCCTATATAGTTTATAAAGCACTAATGCACATAGATGCCATTATTAGGTCCATTTTCACAGAGCTGAAAACTGAGGCACACAGCAGTTGCATAACTTCCCCACAATTAGTCAATATGAGAAGTGAAGTCAGGTTTTCTGACTTAAGAGACTGTGTTCTTTCCACTCTCCCACACAGCTATTTGTTAAATTAAGTTTTCAGATCAATGCACTTTTATTTCTTCTTTTTCCAAATAACAAGAGATACAATTCAGAAAGAGCTAACAGCCTGGTCTAACATTCTGCAGCTTAGACATCCTCCTGCTGCCAAATTTAGAAGTCACGGACCTTCTTTTATTCTTTCAAAAGTTAACTAGGTTTTAAATAAGTGGAGAAAATATGGATTATTTAATAAAAGAATCTAGGACAAGTAGGAAGCTACTTGGGGGAAGAGAAACTTGGATCCAATACCTCACTTGATACACAAAAATAAATGCCAGTGGATTAAAGATTTAAATGTGAAAATAAATCCCTGAAAAACCTAGAAGATAACATTATTCCCATCCCTCATCATCCCACCCCACCCTATCCCACGGGCTGCTGCCTAGGGTTTAGAATCTCTGAGTGGGAAGGGCTAAGGATGAGACAAAACTGAGAAGCCATAAAGAATAAGATTGATATATTTGACTACATTTAGAAAGTCTTCATGTTTAAAAGGCACCACCATGTACCAAGTCAGAAGTCAGAAAACAAATTGGGGCAAGTATTTGGAACCTGCCCTCAGGAAGAAGACTAATTTTGTCATATATAAGCAAATCACACAAATCAATAAGGAAACAATGCACACCCAATAAGAAATATGCAAAAGATAGAAAGGATAGTTTATAGAAATACACGTAGTTCTTAAATAGGTGAAAAGATGCACAACCTCTCTCGTATTAAAGAAAAAGCAAATGAAAACTACACTGGGATACCTTCTTCTACATTTCATCCTTGCAAACATCCCGAAGTTGGACAGTACACCCTGTGTGATGAGCGTGAGACAACAGGCCCATCGCCTCTCCAGTGTGTAACCTGAGTGTAAACTGGTACATTGTCAGTGGAGCGCAATTTGCAGATTGGCAATATCTATAAAAATGTAAATGCACATATAGAGGATTTAAGCAAATTATCTGTCATCAAAGAGCCATCAAGCGTAAATGATGGAACTTGGATTTGACTCTAAACCCCACGCTATTGGCACAGCCCAGAGCTGGAAGACTACACAACCAGAGTGGCCTCTACCTACACATTAAACAGCTATTTAATATGTACCTATGAATACAAGTAACATTTTTCATTTTTAATATTTAAAATTTTTAATAGATTCAGGGGGTACAAGTGTTGTTTTGTTACGTGGATATAATGCATAGTTATAAAAAGTCCAGGCTTTTAGTGTAGCCATTACCTGAATAGTATACATTGTATTCATTCAGTAATTTAGTAATCTCTCCCGCTCTGTCCCACACCCTTTCTAGCCTCCAATATCTATTATTCCACTCTTTAGGTCCAGGTGTATACATGAGTTAGCTCCCACTTATAAGTGAGAACATGCACTATCTGACTTTCTGTTTCTGAGTTCTTCACTTAAGATAATGGCTTCCAGTTCCATCCATGTTGCTGCAAGAGACATAATTTCATTCTTTTTTCAGGGCTGAGTAGTATTTCATTGTATATATTATATATACCACATTTTCTTTATCCAATCATTTGTTGATGAACACTTAGGTTGATTTCCTCTCTTTGCTGTTGTGAATAGTTCTGCAAAAAACATACTATTGTAACACCTTCATTTTTTTAAAACAGACTTATTTTTTAGAGCAGTTTTAGGTTCACAGCAAAATTGAGCAGAAGGTAAAGAGATATCCCATACACCTCGTGCCCTCACAAATGCATAGCCTTCCCCATTCTCAACATCCCCCACCAGTGGTACGTTTGTTACAATCGATGAGCCTACGCTGACACATCATTGTCACCCAAAGTCTGTAATTTACACAAGAGGGTTTGTTCTTGGTGTTGAACACTCTATGGGTTTGGGTAAATGTATAATGACCATTATAAGTGTCATACAGAGTAGCTTCACTGCCCTAAACGTCCCCTGTGCTCTGCCAGTGCATCCTTCAACATCTTTAATTTTCATGATAAAATTGGAAGAAAAGTGTTTATTATGTATGTTTCATGTATGAAGAGACAGCAGCTCAGGGAGGTTAAGTTTACTGCCCACAGCCACACAGTTGCTAAGTGGCAAAACCAGGCTCAAAGCCAGGGCTAGCCTCTCTTTCCACAGAACTGCCGCCTCCAACAGCTGCCTCTGCCCAGTGTATGCTGCCTGCTAGAATCCCAAAAGCTCTGTAGGAGGAGGGACCTGTATTACAAGATGCTGGTCCTCAAGATCTGTTGGTCAAATGAATGAATGGTGTAATCCTGACGTTTGCCTTGGCAGATAAAGAGAATGCTGCCCTTTTTCTGCACAAAGGAAAATAATTACGAACCAGAAAACAATGCAGTGAAGGCTAAAAGGAATATTAAAATCTTCTGAAATAAGGTTATTTATTCACAATAAAGTACTCCAGACTTTCTCCAATAGGACCTTTGCTTTATAACCCAGAGACCTTTTAGGACAGAAAATACTGACACCAAATGGTGACAAGTAGAACTCCCCTGTCCAGGACAATAGAAGCATCTGAAATGAACTCTGCTCTGCCTGACCATCTCACTGAATGACTGCACTAGTTCCCAGAAAAATTGTTTTGTAAATGGCACCCCAACGAGTTTCATTTTGCAGCATTTCCCATGTGTGTATGTCAGGATTTGCTCCCAAGAAGCTGGTATTCCTTCTCTGCCACCAGAATCCTGGAATGTGCCAGGTGCGGCCCACTGTTGGCTGCTCTCCTAAGTCCTAGTTTTCTCTGCCTTGGTCTACAGTGTGTATCTGTGGATATGCACATGCAAATGGATATAATGGATATATGCATGTGTGCATTCATAAGCTCACGTTTCAGGGTGCAAAATCCCTTACCTTTCCTTATGTGTAAACAGAACATGTGAGCTTTTTCTTTTTTTTTTTTTTGAGATGGAGTTTCGCTCTTGTTGCCCAGGCTGGAGTGCAATGGCACGATCTCAGCTCACCGTAACCTCTGTCTCACGGGTTCAAGCAATTCTGCTGCCTCAGCCTCCCAAGTAGCTGGGACTACAGGCACACGCCACCATGCCCAGCTAATTTTTGTATTTTTAGTAGAGATGGGGTTTCACCATGTTGATTGGGCATGGTCTTGATCTCCAAATCTCGTGATGTGGGAGAAGAACTAAAGCTAAGTTCCATCTTGCCATTTCAGCCCAATCCAATAATTTTAACTGTCTCAACAGGTAACTCAGTTTTCTCTGCTTGGATAACTCCAGGAAATGTAACATCTTTCAAAGTTCTGTCCCCCACCTCCCTGCAAGATGACACCCAGATATATGGGAGAAGCATGTGGCTTTTTGTCCTTGTGGCATTGGGGAATACTGTCTCATGGGGTGGCTGGTGAAGTGGAGCTGCTACTCCATGGGGAGGCAATACCTTCCAATGCCCTGCTTTCTGCCAGTTGGCAAGGACTTGGTGGTGCAAGTTTGAGTTGTCCAGACTATAGAGAAAAAATGCCCCACCAATTAAAAGTAGCTATTTCATTTAGCAAACCCAAATATCAATAGAGAGTAGGGAAGGAGTCTATGCCTCTCTATATTTTTTGCTTTACATGAAGGGGGACAAATGGAGTTATCCACCTCAGCCATGCTCAACAAATATTCTAAGCCAGTGGTTTTTCAAGCTTGGTGGCCTAGGAGGATAACTATGGAGTTTGTAAAAAACGTAGATACTCACCCCCACCCACACCCTTTGGGATTCAGATTCTATTAGTGTGCAGTGGAGCCTGCTCACTGATATTTTAAAAATTCAGGTAGTTCATTGTGTAGACAGGGTTGTGAACCAAAGTTCTAAGTAGAGAACAAATATTTAAGTAACAAGGTATTCATGTAACAGGCAAACTGGTATTTTGTTTATTTGTTTTTGCTTTGTATCCATTGCACTGAACCGAATGCTTGTTTCATCCACGAATTCATGTTATGCCCTAATCCCTCATGTGGGATTAGGAGTATTTGGAGTTAGGCCTTTGGGAGCAATTAGGACATAAGTGTGGAGCCCACCTGAACCAGATTAATGCCCTTAAAGGAAGAAACATGAGAGAGATGGTCTCTCTCCCCACAATGTGAGGATACAGCAAGAAGGTGGCCATCTGCAAACCAGGACGAGAACCCTCACCAGGAACCTTATGAGCTGGCACCTTGATGTTGGACTTCCCAGACTCTAGAATGGAGAGAAATAAATTTCTATGGTAATTTTGTTATAGCATCCCAAACCGACTAAGATACCTGGTGATCCGGGAGACTCTAATGTGTGGAATTTACTTAGTTTTCCTCAAGCGCGGCCAGGCTCCTCTTGGATTTTCCTGGTGTTCTTCCACTTCTCTCCCTGTGCCCTCCTCCTAAGCTATCTGAGGGAAAACCGCTTCCTTCAGCAGAAGTTCTTTCTATTGGACACTCTCCTACCCTTTTTAATAGAGTTGAGATTTACTAGTAGTACATACGTTTACTTCCCCTGAGACTAAGTAACCTGGTCTCTCAGAAAGCTTTTGAAAGGAGCTCGGCTTTTTTCAACCAAGTTAAAACATTTTGATTAAGTATAATCACACCAGCTGAGCGCGGTGGCTCACGCCTGTAATCCCAGCACTCTGGGGGACTGAGGGGCGGACCACGAGGTCAAGAGATCGAGACCATCCTGGCCAACACTGTGAAACCCCGTCTCTACTAAAAATACAAAAAAATTAGCCGGGCGTGGTGGCATGTGCCTGTCGTCCCAGCTACTTGGGAGGCTGAGGCGGAAGAATTGCTTGAACCAAGGAGGCAGTGGTTTCAGTGAGCCGAGATTGTGCCACTGCACTCCAGCCTGGTGACAGAGCAGGACTCCATCTCAAAAATATATATATATAATCACACCATTTAGCACCTAATTATAAACTATTACCTCCACAATTTAAAAATATTGAATATGAGATTTTCTGTTATTTTTAAAAAGTAAACAATTACTCACAGACCTTTATAAAAACGATTACTATGTTGAAAGTGAGTCCCCACTTCCCCCATCCCCATCAAATTATTCTCTCTGAGAAATACACATTTAAAATAACTGTCTCAAATGTGTTGCATTGAGAGCTGAGTTTGGTACCAAATTACAATGTGACATTGTTTCTGCTGGGCCGTTGAACCCCTTTTTCCTCCCAGGTGGTGATGAAAGACTTTCACTTCCTGGCAAACAATAAGAGAGGGTTTTGGCTGCATCCCCAGCAAAACCAGCTTTAGATAAATGGTTTGGCACAAATACTTGTGGCCTGAGTAATCCCTTTCTATGCAGTAGGGGTGTGTCATTGACAGAATTCTCACTGGTCTCTCTGGATGGAAGAGAAATGGTGTTCTCACAAGCCTACAATTTGGGCCTGTCACCTATGTACAAAGTGCATGTGCTAAGCCCTCTAAGGCATACAAAGAAGGTTACACTCTGAATGGGAAGATAAGCCATACTTGCCTACATAAAGGAAGGTGGTCAGAGGCTGAAGGTAATTAAAATAGAGTAAGTATCAACAGTGTGTTCTTAGGGTGAGTTCCCAGGAAGCTGGCCCTGAGATGGGAATTTTTGTGAAGAAGTCTATTGGGGATGCCCTTGGGATCATCATCTGTGGTGGCATGAAGGAGTAGATTAGGCAGAGAAAGAGTTGAATCACAATTTGATTACAGCACAGATCTCAGTCAACCTAATAGGATTCTCTAGAGTTAGGCTGGCCCTTCAGAGTTGTCACCCCTTCAAATGAGATGACCTAGACCTTGTAACCTTCCCCAGATCATTGACCAATAAGTGGAGGGGCCCATCCTTAGGCAGGTGGCTCTCTTTGTCAGCGAGCCATCAGCTCCTAACACTGTCAGTGGCAGAAGGAATGCTGCCTCCATCCTGAAGGGGGCTCTGGGCAGCTCACCACAGCATCCACTACAGCAGAGCTGTGACCTTGAGAATAAATATGTTTTCGTTTTGTTTTGTTTTGTTTTTGAGATGGAGTCTTGCTCTGTTGCCCAGGGTAGAATACAGGGGCGTGATCTTGGCTCATTGCAACCTCCACCTCCCAGGTTTAAGCAATTCTCCTGCCTCAGCCTCCTGAGTAGCTGGGATTACATGTGTGTGCCACCACAACTGGCTAATTTTTGTATTTTTAGTAGAGACAGGGTTTCACCATGTTGACCAGGCTGGTCTCAAATTCTTGACCTCAAGTGATCCTCCTGCCTTGGCCTCCCAAAGTGCTGGGATTACAGGCATGAGTCACCTCACCAGACCTCAATTTTTTTAAGGTAGGCATTTTTATTCCAGTAGTTTTTGAGGAACAAGTAGAGTTTGGTTATACGGATAAGTTGTTTAGGTGTGATTTCTGACATTTTGATGTACCCTTCCTCTCTCCTTTTAAAATGACTTCTTTATGATGTGCCTCCTTGATCTGGCACGTTTATGTCTCATTCTCCATTGCTACTGTCATTAGTTTCCTTCAGATCTTTGCTTAAATGTCACCTCCTCAATAAAGTCTTCTCAGATCATCTTAGACCGCCACCCCAATTCCGTCCTGTCATACCCTGTCCCCTTTATTTTTCTCCACAGCATTACCACCATCTGGCCTGCTTGAGATTCTTGAATAATTTTATTTATTGTCTGTTTCCTTCCAGTAGTATGTAAATCCCATGAGGCAGGGGTTGTTTTATTCACTCTGTATTACTAATGCCTAGAAGTGCCTGGGACATAGCAGACACATAGTCAATATGTGTTGAATGAATGAATGGTCCCATTGAGGCTTCCATCGGTTCTCTCCTGGCCATTTGCAATAGTGACCCAGCTGGAGTCGCAGCTTCAGCTCTCTGCACCTTCAAGCCGTCCCATTTTGGACCAATGTTCCCATTGCTGCCTGGCTGCCCTCTGTGGCCCTGCCCTAGGCTTGCTACTGTCCTGCTCAGAAGCTCCCATGGCTTCTCAGTGCCAACTCCAGGTCTGCTCCAAACCTCCAAACCTAGCTTCTCTCGTCCCCCGCAGGCTTCCTCCCCTGTGAATGCCTTTCCTGCCATCCTGACACTCTTTCTCTCCCTCATCTGAATTCCTCCAGCAGACGAGTGTAAGGTGGCAAGTTAAATATCTTCCAGGGCATCCTGAGGAATGTGAAGATAAATAGTAAAGCAATTCACAAAGCTGAATGTCTTTAGAAATGACTATTATTACCAGTATGTCATGATAATATTATTATATCATAAACTGCTCAGTCCAGTTATACACGTCAGGAAGGTCGGAGCTAAAGCATCAGGCCGGATTCTCCAGTTTACCAGTAATAAAGCTGATTTTGTGACTCTGGTCACAGTGGTGTGTTGGAGTCAGCTGATGCCAGCTCATGAGAACCCATGGCTGAATGTTCAGGAATTCTGTGAGCCGGCTGCTAAACATTCATGTGCACCCCGCTGCTAACTGACCCACGCTTGTTTTGCAGTCAGTTCATAAACCCCCAGAGAGAGACATGTTTAACTGCTTACCTCAGAGACATTATGGGTCAAGGAAAAGAATGAAAAGGATCTGGTGACAGAGGTGAAGGAGCCGTTTGGGGAGTGATGAAGAGTAGTTCTGTTTTAGGCATTTTGAATATTTTTCAGTGGAATGTAAATGGCTGGTGCTCAAGAGAGAGAAATGGGCTAGAGATAAAGATTTGCGAGTTACAGGGTATTAGCAGGACTGGAGGATTTTCCCCCCAGACACCCGGGGAGCCATGGCCCCAACCAGTGAGCCACAGCACAAGGTCTGTCACTTCACCCAGGCTCTGTTTGCACTCTCTCCAGTGGCCCCAAGTCACATCTTATTATAATTATCTCCCAATTGCTTCCCCTCTTTCTTCCTCTCCGATTCACCCCATTCATTATTGCATGATTAATTTCCCTAAGGCATCATTTTGATCACCTTCCGCCTTTGCTTAAACACCTTCAACAGCTCCTAACTCTGCAAATAAAATCCCAACTCTCCTATTTAAACCTGTCCTTGAGGCAAACCCCTGTACTTTCTCCCTTCTGTGCCCGATGTTCATGCTGTCACCCACAATTTTGTATACAGCTAAGTTTAATAACTATTTTGGAATAAAGACCAGAAGTCACAAATAAGCTCTGTTTCCATCAATTCCAATGTTCTAACGATCATTTCTCACCTTGTGGATGAAGGTGAACCCCTGTTATAACTAAAATATAGAAATTTCTTGTACTTGGTAGGCACCCAAGACATTTAGCTACCAAATGCTTCTTAATGGCAAGAAACAAATTTTTCGAGATTTATTTTTAATTGAAGACACTCTACACATGTTCCTGGCAATGCAGTTCTAAGCTTCAGAAGATACTTGCTGCCAAGAACCAAACACAGCTGTTCAGGCAATAGAGGAAGCTGGTGTTCGGTGAAAAACCAAACCAAAACAAAACCCTGCCCTCACATTTGAGGATGGCACAGGTCCCAGATCTACACCTTGAAATCAATAGATGATACAAGATATTTGATATAAAAGAAATAAAACTGCCGGAAACAGAAGTTTTCTCTCTTAAACTGACTTCCTCTAATGTGCACAGAGAATAACAACAGGACTCCTAAGGATAAAAATAATGTTTGCTGATGGGAAGAGGCCTGCTCCTTCACTGAACCAGGGAAAATCTAAAATCCTCCCTCTTGTTTCCTGCTCCATACACTTGGGCTCAATAAAGATCTCTAAGAATGATCATGTAGAGACTATTACCTCAAATGGAAAAAATTTTAAAACAAAACTCAGCTGAGAAAAGCAGCGGCTGCCTGGGAGCATCAGTATGGAGGCCAGTGAGCAGGTGTGTTCTTTGTTTCCTCAAGGCCATCATCACCTGAACAGGCAGGAGCATTGGTCATGTCTGTCAGCATCATGGGAGTGGCAGGGTGAAGGGGAAGACAGAACAGTGGCCCAGCTCCCATGTGGACCAGGCAGGCAGTATCATGCTGTCTTCTTCATCACTTATAATGTGAAGAAGTTGGCACTATGACTGCTATTTTACATGCTGGAAGCTGCGAACCCCTCCGTGGGGTAAGGAAATTGCTCAAGCTCACACATCTAGCAAGTAGCAGGTGGTTCACGGTTGTCTAGCTCCAGAGGCACCAATATTTGCAGTTGCGTTCAATGAGATGCTGTAGGTGTTCTACAAAACAAACAAAAGGCAAGCAGGTTGAGAATACAGTGGGTAAACACAGTGTATTACAAACCTTTAACGTTCTAACACAACATTGTGTAGAGTTTCCTGGTTTCCCTACACTTAATTCACTATAGAATTTTTGTTTTGCCTGGAACACTTCATGGGACTAGTGTTCCCATGAATGATTGCAGGACACCCTTGGTCTCATTAGAGTGCCAGGTCTGTTTTATTTTTTTGACTTGTTTTGTTTTCTTTTTTGAGACAGGGTCTCACACTGTTACCCAGGCTAGAGTGCAGTGGTGTGGTCAGGGCTCTGTGCAGCCTCGACCTCCTGGGCTCAAGTGATCCTCCTGCATCAGCTGTTCCTGAGTGGACCTGGCACCACTTTTGGAAGAGTCTAGGGAAAGCAAAAGATCATTGGGAAGGACTGTGACAGGATTACCTGCAAAGTATATGAGAACACAGGGAAGGGAAGCGGGAACAAGGAGAAGCCTGCACTATTGCAATAGCAATCGACAGTTCTGGGAGCCTGCATGCCAGTGCCCTTTGAAGTGCTTTAGTCCTCATAGCCACCTGTAGGATAGAAATCATTCTAGCCCCCATTGCAGAGATGAGGGAAATGAGGCACAGGTCACACAGCTCATAAACAACTGGGTGTCGGATTCAGGTAGTCTGGCTCATTAACACCTGTATTCTACTTGCTCATATTGAAGAGACATCTAGTTGGGAATGTTTAGGATGAAGAAAGGTGATCATGGCAGAAGAGTCATATCACAGTTGCCCAGTGTAAAAGCTTAATAATAATATCAATGGCTGGGTGCAGTGGCTCACATCTGTAATCCTAGCACTTTGGGAGGCCAAAGCAGGTGGATCACCTGAGGTCAGGAGTTCAAGACCAGCCTGGCCAACATGGTGAAACCCCATCTCTAATAAAAATACAAAAATTAGTTGGGCATGGTGGCAGGTGCCTGTAATCCCAGCTACTCAGGAGGCTGAAGCAGGAGAATCACTTGAACCTGGGAGGTGGAGGTTGCAGTGAGCTGAGATCGCACTGCTGTACTCCAATCTGGGCAAAAGAGCAAGACTCAGTCTCAAAAATAAATACATAAATAAATAATACCAACTCCCATTTGAATTCTAATTTGTTCTTCAAACACTTACTAGTGTACAGCCTACCTTACCAGGTACTCTACTAGGTGCTGGGGATTCAGCTGTGAATACACTCCAGCGTGGGGTATACACAAGGGATTCGATCATTGCAACACAGGATGGTTCATGCTTTTATGGGCAAAGAGGCACAGAAGACTGTGGAATCAGAAAAGGCACCTGATTCAAATTTAGGATAGCCCTTTGATGCTGTATGAAGGATTTTTCGCTCAGATGTTGCTCAAAAGGAGGAATGGATGGTATGGAGGTGTTTCAGAAGGACCACACCTTCTTGTCCACAGGTCCAGACCAACAGCTTGAAATTCTAGAAAGGCCCCAGAATGGCCTGACCACTGCACACTGTGGTCCTCCTTTTGAAGGTTCTTCTCCAGGAAGTACAGGGCTCTAGGGCCTCCCTGCTCCGTGCCCCAGGCTTAGTGCAGATGTAGTAAGGATCCTTTAACTGGGAGTCTCCACAACCATCAGCCAGCACATCATGTAATCCTGGGTGTGGCAAGAGTAGGAATACTTCTTTCCAAGTCCCATGCACTCCCTTGGATTTCCAAGCTCTCCTGCAGTTAGGTGGGACTGTGTGACTAGTTCTGGCCTATGGGCTATGACCAGCAAGAATGGCTATCATTTCTGAGACAAAGCTTTTAATTGCCAATGCAAGACACCCTCATCTCAGGGCTCTCTTCCCTGCCATAGTGATCGAGATGGACTCATACCTCAGGTGGTACAGGTGCAAAAATGTGAAACCTTCATCAGCCTGAGTCTTGAATGGAGCAGAATTCTTCACCAAGTACCATTAAAAAGAAATAAACTTTTGTTATGTTAAGACACAGAGATTTGGAGATTACCGACCAGTCTAGTAGATCAAGGAAAGTACTCAACGTCTGATGCAAATAGCTTCAGAAAATTATGGTATAGTAAGAAGAAATCAATTCCTGCTATTGGCAGCAATGCCAAAGAGGATAATAAGAACTGTGTATAGTGTTTCATTATTTTCAAGGCACTTCATGAACACGATTTAATTTAATTCCTGAAATGGCAATGAGACATCCGTGTTCTCCAACCTTATTTCACATCTCCCTTCACCAGAGGGGACTGGTTAACATATGTTAGTGGCTGAAAGAGCAAAAAGAGGACACCACTGAGTAACTCAAAGAAACTGCAAGAAGCATGCTCCACCCTGGGCTGGAGCAAGAAAGGGATGGAGCTGGGGTTGTTGAAAACTGGAGGTGTGGAGCAGGGCTCCCATGAAGCTGGAACGCAGATCTCTAACAAGGAAGTGCTGCCTGCTGCCCCTGGTGCCACAGCAAGCAGTTCATAGGAGACCCCCTGCAGAGCTGGGACTCAGACCTTTGAGAAGGAGATGTTGCCTAGCTGGTACTGATATTCTGAAGGGTACAGTAAGGCCGGGTCTGCTTGTGCAGAAAATAAAAAAAGAAAAAGAAGAAAAGCTAAAGACTGGAGCCAACTACTGCTACCTGAGTAGAGAATCATTACTGTGAAGACCGTGACAGTAGCAGCAAGCAAGCAAAAAGGGTCACATCTTTCCTCCCCTCCAGGTTTTCCGTCTCCCTCTGGTGTCACCATCGGCAGAGGCTGACATAAAGTCAGCCAGTGAATGAGAAAGAGAATTGCTCAGTCCCTGCCTCAGCCTCATGGAATCCATCAGAAAAATGTAGATTTGCAGCTAAGAGATGATAGCCTGATAACCAGACAGGCATCAGTACATTTGAAATTTTTGTTGGTAATATTTTCAATACCAGTGATTCAAAACAAATTAAATATGACATTAGTTAACATAATATTTTGGTGATTTAACAGTTTCAAAAACATATAGATCTGAGTTCAGATGGAACCGGAATGTCTCGAAAAACAAAACACAAATTACCACGAATTGACATTTATCGAAAGGGCTACCTTTGTGTCAAGCACTCTGCCCAGAAGGTTATACTATGGGCTATCTCAGTCCTCATTATACTGGTGAGGAAATCTGAGACTTAAAGAAGTTAAGCAACTTGCTGAAGGTCACAGCTTCAAAGCAATAGAGACAGAATTTTTATGGGAGGCCTGACAAAGCCGGAGCTGTTAGCCACATGTCAGTACAACCTGTTTACTGTTTAGGTGGCACGCCCTTATCATTGGTATAGCCCAAGGCTATACCTTGGGAATGAACACAACAACCCCAGACTCTTGCTAGAATCATTTACTTACTCCATGCTGCAGCACCATATGGTAGTTAAGACCACATTCTAACATGAAGCGTTCAGCCCTTCAGTAACCAAACACCCAATAGCAAGGGCCAAAATTGACTCAGTGTTGATCTCTAGCAAACAGTCATGGCATCTGGGAATTTCAGCGCTGCACTACAGGCTCTTATCGGGTGTCTGAATTCCCTTCCGTTACAGCTCAATAAACAGTTATCCAGCATGTTTGAATAGTTTTCATGACTTGTAACATACAATTGTACAAAGCTGCTCTCTGTATGTTTTTAGACAGCTGAGTTACTAAACAATTCTTACTTGCAGAGAACTGGAATCTATTACTCTACAATTTCCGCCTGAAGATTTCCAATTTCCTTTCTTGAGCAACACAGAGTGCTTTGCCCATGCTTTAAGGCAGCTGTCACATCACTCTTTCCCTAGCAGGGTTGTGGGGTGTTCATGTGCTTTCAGAGACAGCAAAAGTCTCAAATAATATGGCACAGAGGGTCGGGCATGGTGGCTCACACCTGTAATCCCAGCACTTTGGGGAGGCCAAGGTGGGCAGATCACCTGAGGTCAAGAGTTCAAGACCAGCCTGACCAACATGATGAAACCATGTCTCTAATAAAAATACAAAAATTAGCCGGGGTGGTGGTGCACTCCTATAATCCCAGCTACTCAGGAGGATGAGGCAGGAGGATCGCTTGAACCCAGGAGGCGGAGGTTGCAGTGAGCTGAGATCATACCACTGCACTCTAGCCCGGACCACAAGAGCAAAACTTCATCTCAAAAAAAAAAAAAAAAAATGGCACAGAGGGTGAGCAGAGCTCGGATTAGTTTCTGGGGAAGGCATGTACAGAGGAATCCTCCTTGTCTTTTAAAATCAGACAGATCTGAGTCCAAATCCTACTCAATCAACTCTGTTGTGACAATTCAGTAGCTCTGTGACCTTGAGCAAGTTGTTTAGCCAAATGAGAAAGGTGGGACCACCTGACAGTGGTATTGTGAGGATCTGATCAGCTAAGGCTGGTAGGTGCTTGTCTTGGCCATGCAGCAGATGTTCAGGAATTGAGATCTATAGAGTGTGTTAACGAAAGACAAATTTAATTTTGCACATAAAGTTATGAAAATGTCTCTTTATGGCAGTGATTCTCATCTAAAAGTCATACCATCCCATTGCAGAAGACCTATTTTAGGGTTATATTACAGACTACTCTATGGACAACCTTCATCCACATAAAAAACTGATATATGTGTACAGCATTTGGAATCTGAAGAACGGAATTCAAGATCTGGTTTGGTCTCTTATTCTGTGATCTTGAATAACTGAGCCTTGGATCTCTTGTTTATAAAATGTACCTGTGTAAGTGAACAGGTGGTAAATGCCCACCATGAAATACTATGGAGCAGTTAGAAGTAACAGAGCAGTTAGAACACAGTCCTGGAAAACATAGTTCAGAGTGAAACAAAAAAGTGATTGCCAGAATGAGCAATGTAACAATGCCATTTATGTAAAATCAAAACAACCACAAGCAGAATATAACACCCAAGCAAATTATAGACACCCAGTACAGTGTAATAACTGTCTACAAAAGGAGGAGAATGCAAGTGAGTTGGGAGGTTTAAAAGGGATCAATAAATAAAGACCACAAAGGGGCCCGAGTACACTTAGGAATAGGTAACATGCAAGCAATGATGCTGCCCTACCTTCCTCACAAGATTACTCTGAGGAACTAATGAGATTATGCAGATGAAAACAAATGTTAATTTACTGTCTTCATTACGATCTCCACATTAGACAAATGAACTGAACAGAGATCAAAATTCCCTATCATACTTTGGCAGGAAGCTGTTGCCAGGGCAGCACCCGTGAAGCCCTGCCCTGGCTTCAGAGTCTGCTGGTGAGATGACATCAAAACCCTTCGTGTAGGAGGGTGGCAGTCTCCCTCCCTTCTGGAGACACCACCTGATGGCCCAGCCAGAGGCAGCAGCAGCCTCTTCCCATGGATCCAGCACGAACGTCCCACTTGAGCCCTCGGAAGAAGAGACCCAGGCAGACGGGTGCCTTGATGGCCTCCTCTCCTCAAGACATCAAATTTCAAGATTTGGTGGTCTTCATTTTGGAAAAGAAAATGGGAACCACCCGCAGAGCGTTCCTCACGGAGCTGGCCCGCAGGAAAGGGTTCAGGGTTGAAAATGAGCTCAGGTAGGACAGCATCGATCTCACTTTGTAAATAAGCAGGGGCTTTGTTAACAGCTTCTTGGGAACCCAAGGAACCTGTGTTTTCTTCCACATGTGGAAGAGGTAATCTTCCCACTGCTGGGAGAACAGCAGATTTGAAATCAGAGAACAACTAGTTAAGGAAAACTAGATAAGTGGGGACTGAAAACAATTATATGGAAACTAGCTGGCACCAAAAGATGAGATAAATTTTCTATTTTTTGCTTTTCATTCAATAAGTTATTTAGAGATGATAAACAGAAAACTAATTGGAAAATTTAATGCTAAAACCACTCGATTTTATTCTTGACCAAGTTGAACGAAATATCACTGAGTTCAATGAAAAAGTTTTGGCTACTTTGATACAGAAAGCATGATTTGGTTGCTTGGCTCTTACCCAAACATCTGGGCGTGCTAAGACAATCAGCATCTGTGGTGGGCTAAGATAACTAGCCGGCTTACCACAGGCACCCAGATGTGGCCTTGATCATGTTTTTCCAAAGAGCGGTCCTATTAAAGTTCTTAGAAAGAGAGATGCTGGGTAAAGATGTATTCACTGGTAAGACAGCTCTGTCCAGGGGTGGCCGACACCACACCGAGTGAGATGCAATCAGAGCCCAGGCAAAGAGGCAATAGTAGCATTTGGATTACCTAGATTGGTTCACTCACTAATCCACTCACCTCAAACAGCAATTATTCTTGTTGTTTTCCTAACTGCTATAGAAGCTCTTCACTGGTCTCAAATAGATGAAGAGAAAACAAAACAAAATCCAGAAACAAATGGTATTAGAACCTTGACATAGGTGATGCTTCCGGATTAAACTGGTACAGGGCTTGCAGTGAAGGAGTAGTGATTTATGCAATTTACTGCTCTGACTGGACAAGGAATAAATTGACCACAAATTGTCAGGCAAAACTATAAAAATTTTATGTGAAAAGACATTTTGATTGTAAAAACAGTCTATGATATTTGAAAATAAAAGTGACAAGCATGTCATGAAGAAGAGATGCCAGCTTCCAGATGTTGGGGAGACATATTTCAAAGGTCAATTCTCAAACATGTTAATGTTCACAACACCATGATTCGTATGATGTTGGCTTTTAATTAATTTTTTGCTAAAATGCCCAATTCAGAAATTCCTCAGTTTCCTATGGTCTTTCTTCCACCTGATTTCTCTCCTTGCAAGATTTCTTTTTCTCTCTTGCTGCCTCTTTTGAACCCCTTACATTCACTCTCAATCTCATTTACTAACATCCTTTTCAAGAAAATCCTAGATTT
Organism: Cacajao melanocephalus; assembly: GCA_963573385.1. NCBI lineage: Eukaryota > Metazoa > Chordata > Mammalia > Primates > Pitheciidae > Cacajao > Cacajao melanocephalus. Next base: position 17,659 of record CAUYLG010001187.1, on the reverse strand, counting down.
CATCTAATTAAGTCTGCCTAATCTTAGAGACTTACATAGAATGTTAGAGTTGGAGAAGACAGGAAGATTATACAGGTAAAGAAGCCAAAAAAACAGAGTTTTGAAAAAAGAAATGAAAAGCCTTTGCAAATCTGGAACTGCTTTTCATGGTAAAGAAGTTTGGCAAGGGTCAGGTAGGAAGGAAAGAGCCAGAAGTGCCACTTACTGGAAAGCTCTCCATTGAAACATCCAAGCTTCCAGCAAGGACCCACTGATTTATTATAGACACAGCAATAAATACATACATGGTGGCTGAGGCAGGCACTTAGGGAGATGATGAGAGCTAAGTTTCTTCTGTTGGCAGGACAGCTGAAGAGGCAGCAACATGCCCCAGATGCCTGTTGCCGGGGACTGAGCCCAGCTGCTCAGGTGACAGAGGAAGCTAACTGGTGCATGGTGAGCAAACTGCTGCTGTGCATGTGATGGTGGCAAAGTTCCCAGGCTGGGAGATCAGAAGACACATTAAATACAAATGTGCTCTATGGCGCAAAAATAAACCACAGGAAGTAGAAGTCCTAGGTCTCAAACGGAATTTCTGTACATAAATACATAGATTTTAATTGGATAGAAAAATAAAAGTTATTGTAGGGGAAAAATCTCTAGATAAGAAATTTAGAAACCTCAAATCCTGGCTTTGACTCTCCCCAGCCGTGGGGTATGGGGCAAGATCCCCTCTCTCCCCATTGATCTTAGTATCCTGATAAATGGCCTATCTGATGTGATCACCAAATGAGATAATGCATGTCAATGTGCTTTGATAAATTAAAACAGTCATATAAATGTAAAGTGTAATTATTTTCTTGTGAATTGCTAGAGCCATTGACCTTTATAGCAAAACCCTAAGGAACGGGCTCTCCCTCCACAGTATGAACTAGGTCAAATGATATAAACAAATAGAACAAAGACAGGAAGGAAACCCATCAACATGTTATAAGTGGTTTTTTGGGGGTGGGGTTAGTAGAAACAGATTATGGCTGTTTTTATTTTCTGTGTTTTCATACACACACACACACACATATTTTTGAGATGGAGTCTCTCTCTGTTGCCAGGCTGGAGTGCAGTGGCACAATCTTGGCTCACTGCAACTTCCACCTCCTGGGTTCAAGCGATTCTCCTGCCTCAGCCTCTTGAGTAGCTGGGACTACAGGTATGCACCACTAGGCCCAGCTAATTTTTGTACTTTTGGTAGAGATGAGGTTTCACCATGTTGGCCAGGATGGTTTTGATCTCTTGACGTCGTGATCTGCCCGTCTCAGGCTCCCAAAGTCCTAGGATTATAGGTGTGAGCCACCATGCCCAGCCTCCAATATATTTTTTACAATAAGCATGTATATAGACATATATATATTTGGAGACAGGGTCTTGCTCTGTCACCCAGGCTGGAGTGCGGTGGTATGATATCTCGGCTCACCGCAACCTCCATCTCTCAGGCTCAAGGGATCCTCCCAGCTCAGCCTCCCAAGTAGCTGGGACTACAGATGCAGGCTGTCACGCCTGGCTAATTTTTGTAGAGATGGGGCTCTGCAATGTTGCCTCGGCTAATCTTGGACTCCTGGGCTCAAGCGATCCTCCTGCCTTGGCCTCCTGAAGGATTACAGGTGTGAGCCACCATGCCCAGGCTACAATCAGAATATATTTTAAACATAAAAATAACAAAGAAAGCTGTTTTTTCAGCTGATAGGCAGCAATTTTCATAGTTCCTAACACATTCTTTGGCTGCCAGGAGGATTAAATTAGAGAAAAACCTATTTCCTGCTTAACCTGGGCCTGAACACACGGATTAGAAATGGTGTAACTCAAAGTGTTGCACTGTCTGGAGCTTTTTAATTCTCCAACATGCATTCACCATTTTTGGATGGGGCTTCGCTAGTATTTACTCGATATTGCAAAATACGTGCCATTCAATGTGCTGTAGGAAGCTAGTTTTAAAATGCAGATCAGGGAAAGTATTAAAGCCCTTGAGGCATTTTTGCATATTTATGAAAAGAATACTGAATTTTATTCCAAGGCCAACTTCCTACATTTTAGAGCAACTTGACAATCTTCATGTCACCCAGGTCCAGCTGGAGAAGGATCAGAACCTACTGCTTATCACTTTCTTATTTCATCCTGGGTTCCAATACATGGAGCTATTTTAAAATTTCATTCTGTCATCAACTCTCCTCCACAAACACATTAGTTAAGCTTACACTCTGTGTCTTGACCCAAATCACTGATGTGGAAGAAGATGCATGGCCAGGAAGGATGACTGTCCACCTTTGCATCTAGCTAGCAGTTTAACACTTGCCAGGTTGCACTGTTCAAGCATCTTCACATCCACCAGAGGATACTGTCATCCTGCCTAGACTTCCATAGTTTGTCCACAAGGGTGCCACTGGAAGGCATTGTCTTCAATGGAAGCAAGATGCAGCATCATGTCATCATCAATAAAGGACTCTGTTAGTGCCCACTCTGTGCAGTATTTGTCAGGTTGTGGAGGCACAAAATGGTGGAAGACATGAGTTCTGCAAACAAGGAGTTTACAATCAGACAGAAAGGTCAGGAATTGTACCTTCATTGTCACCTGGAATTAAAAAAGGAGCATAGCATATATTCCAAGTTTGAACGAGTTTTTCTTTAAAAAAAAAATTCACATTTGCCTGTTCAATTCTTTACTTTTAGTCTTCTAGTACTGTTTTGGTCTAGTTTTATCTAACCTGGCTGCTTGCACTTTCCATCCAGTCACTATATAATGTTTGACATGTTGATTCTGTCTCACTCATTATCCCAAAACCGTTGCCTCCAAAAGTCCCCGGGAATCTCATGGCAGTAAAATGCATGATTTTTTCCCTCCTGATTGTTGCTAAAGACTCTCTCCTGGACCAAACTGTCGTATGGCTTTTAGCAGTTAAGGCCATGTCCCTAGGTTGGCCCTTTTTAAAATGCCTGCCTGAGAAAGTTCATCACTGCTGGGAGAAGGTCCTGTTTATTCCAGCCAAACCCTGGCAATAAGCAGTTGGACCCGTGAACCCTCTCTTGAAGCAGTTACTTTAGAAAGTTGCAATGATAAATCCTTTCTCTGTCCCTTTGAGATGTAAATCTTCTAACCATCCAGAACTTTCTTCCAAGGACCTGAGAAAAGCAACCCTTCCAGGAGATAACTCCGACTTTTAGATTCTGTGGAGGATGAGGGCCTAACTTCAAAGGACCTTGCTCTAATTTACACCACAAAAGATTGCTTCTTCTCCAGATAAGCACCAATTAACAAACCCAGAGAGCCTACTCACCAGGACCAACCCCTCTAGGCGTTCCCCTAGCAGCACACCCTAGTTTTTTAAAAGTCTCGTGTCTTTTGTTCCCATGAAGTTGAGTTCGCTTCACACTGGAGCCTCTTTCCTATTGCCGTCCTTACGACTGAATATAGCCATCCTTCCCACTTTAGTGTCCAGCCTTGTTTATCTTTGGCAATGTTCTACGCTTCAAATGTGTGGTGTCTGAAATCAAAATATTCAAAGTCATTGTTTGCAAAATAAACAGAACACCAGTTGAAAGAGGTCAGTTATCTGCTCTAGAAAATGAAAGTTGAACTGCCCACTCTCCAGGCCTCTTCCAGGTCCAGAATCCAAACACAGCTTTTCTGATTTTCTTTATAGTTTTTCTTGCTGTTTCCCCACTACCTTGAGTGCCTTCTCCCTTTACCTGTCTGCTTCCAAGACTTTAGACTACTGAAAGCCCCAGAGAGCCTTTCTCTCTAGAATGCTGGTAGGAGTTACTGCCTAGGGTGGGCTCCAGCTTTCCCTTTCCATGAGCAAATGTTCTTAACCTCATTCGATTACCCCTCTCTGACTCCATGAGGCCACGTGTAGACCTCATCTACAGACTTAGACAACTTTATTTTACATAGGAGGCCTCAAGAAATATTTGCTCAGAGAATGATTTATTTGGTGAATCTTAAACCAGCCCAAGGAAATTTGTGTTTACCAAGCGTAATTTTTGTAATAAATTTTTTTCTGCAATATATGAGTATTACTTTTGTAATCAGCAATATAATAAATATTTTATTTTTACAAATTCAAGAGCATGAATATGGGATGTAAATTTTAATCTTGCTCTGGTCCAAATTACTTCATTATTTCAAATTTGTGGTTTTAAATTAACAAAAATTTTCTTAATCTCATTTAAGGTGGGCCAAAAAAATCGAGACAAGATCGTCTCAGTCATACGTATAGCAGAGCTGGAAACAGAAACCTGTCCTTAGTAGTACTAGTAAGAGTTTTCAATATAACCAAACAAAACTGCTTGATCTTTCTGTTTCAAGGATGCTGAAACAGATCAGTTGCTAAGTGAAATTGGTAGGAGGGTTTTTAAACTGTAAACAGCTCAGTTTAACTGTAAATGACTATTTAAGTCATTGTTTACAAAATAAGTCCTACATCAGATGGGAAGAATCAGGAATGCCCTCTCCCTGGAAAGAAAACAGCAGGTGATCATCCATGAGGTTACAGAAAGTTAGATGGGGGTGGGGGGGTGGGAAGGAGTCTATACCCAAGAAAGGAAAAATGGCTGCCATTTTCCTCACGGAGGGTTTTTCTAATTATACCTCGTAAGAGACAGGACCAACTAGTAAAAGAAAGACAGGAAGAACAGGGAAATTGTTACCTGAGAGAAAAAAATGCAGAACTGAAGTCTACGAGTTAATTCCATAACCCAGGGCTTTTCAGACATCTGATTGCCACTGTCACGATTCTTGTAATATCTTTTACCACATCTATTATTATAATATATACCTAATCTGTTTGTTTGTTTTTTTGAGGGGGGAGACAGGACCTCGCTCTGTTGTCCAGGCTGCAGTGCAGTGGCTCAATCTCTGCTCACTGCAACTTTCACCTCCTGGATTCAAGTGATTTTCGTGCCTCAGCCTCCTGAGTAGCTAGGATTACAGGTGCATGCCACCATGCCCAGCTAATTTTTGTATTTTTAGTAGAGACAGGGTTTCACCATGTTAGCCAGGCTGGTCTCGAACTCCTGACTTCTGGTGATCTGCCCACCTCAGCCTCCCAAGGTGCTGGGATGACAGGCATGAGCCACCATATCTGGCCAATGTGTTTCTTTTAATTGTTCCTAAACTGACTCATTTTTTAAAAATTAGCCTTTTTCTAAGGAATGATATCCATTAAAAACTATGATCTGAGATGCATAATTAAAAATATAGATATAAATAAACACATAGGCCTTTTAAATGTTCAGTTGTGTACCTCCTAAAATTATGTCAGGTACCTGCAGAGAAATGAGCACCATGTTGGAAAACACTGCTGGCATTGTGTCCAAAGGCTAGCATGGGAATCAAATCTAGGCTGGGGCAGTTCGATAGAAAAGATCTTTCTCTACAGTGGTGTCTCTCAAAGTGGAGTTCTTGGGCTGTGGGGTGGTTTTAAAACATAGGTTGTCCTGTGGAGAGGGAGGGACTATTTCCCTGTCCTTTGCATCTGAGAGGGCTGGTGACTGATTCAACCAGTAAGGTACAGTGGAAGTGACACTGTATGACTTTCCCTGGAACATACACTCTGGGGCCCCAGAGCATCATGTGAGACACTGGAGCCTCCTCTTAGACCACATAAAGTTGCTTGGGTCCCTAGTTACACTAAGCCCAGCTTACCAGCCACCCTCACCAAGGTGGCAGAATGTAGAACCACATGGAACATCAGCACCTCAGCAGAACCATACAGGACAGAAGGATCACCCAGCCAAGCCTGCCTGAAGTTCTGACCCACAAAATTGTGAGATATAATAAAATTGTTGCCTTTTTAATCCATTACATTTTGGGATCATTGGTTATGCAACAGTAGGTTACTAAAACAGACTGACTATATCAGAATCACTAGTGGAGCTCGTCAAAATGCATATTCCTGGGCTCCAGGTGCAATTCCCCAGGGAATCTGAAGTCTGGTAATGGGGCCCAGTAATCTGAATGTTAACCTAGCTTCCTGGATGTCTCTAGTAGAACTAGAGTTTGAGAGACATTCCTTTAGAGCTCCTGATTCACTCACTCACCTATCCAGTCTACCATTGCCTTTTTACCATTATTGTAAATCTGGCCATGTGCTGGGCTCCAAGCATAACCCAGAGACCATGCCACTGTCCCTGACCTCAGGGACACCAAGGACCAAGCTGAGCACCTGACAGTCAAGCACTAGTTGAAGGAGGATACTCTGAATCTTCTTCCCTGTAAGAGGCTGCGGGACCAATCCCAGTTCCCTCAGAATTGCTATAATTGGTTCAAGACCTCCCAAAACTTAGTCCAAAGCATTAATAATTGGCCATGGCCAAAAAATTAGGAGAAGACTGAATTCACTGATATTTCAGGAATAGCCATCATAGCAGAACCTTGGGATCTCTGAGGTTGAGGTTGGCTGACTGAGGGTTTCTGTCACCTTTCATTATAAGAAAGAAGCCAAGGTCTTTTGGGCAAGGATTTGCCCTTGAAACGGCATTCATGCATATTTTCCCCCAAGTAGAAAAGTAATCATAGATAGTTCATTACAGAAAATGAGAAAATATAGAAAAGCATTTCAAACAAGCAAACAAAGCCCCACCTCAGGCATCTAACCACAGTCTAGCAGAACGTTAGGAGGTTGCTTGAGTCAGGCACATCTATGTTTGAACCCCAGCTTCATGTAAGCTCCCCCAGGCTTGGTTTTCTGGTCTGTGATCATATTGCCTACTTTGCAAGGCTGCTGTGAGGATTAAGTTAGAATATCTGCACATGTGTGTATGTTGCTATCACTATTTTTGCTAATAGTCATGAGTATTTTTTTCTAGTCTGATTCCCTTTTTATGTCAGTATTTATTGTTGGTTATTTAATAGTGACTTGAGCCCTCTCCCCTCTGTACCCCCCAGCATTCTAATGTCCCCATCAGAGTTGGGGCTGTGTCCAGAGGAATCTTAAGTGAAGAGATGGTAGCAATGGAGCAGGGGGGTAGGAGTGGATGGTGAGAGGCCAGAATTTCGATGGTGAGTCTAGGGTTCCGCCTCGGCACATCCATCTCCCTTGGTTTAGGGAAAACCCAGGGCCCAGAGAGCCTGACCATCTCCCTGTGGCTGCTCTGTCTGGATGTGTGACTACGGCAACTGTTCTTTCAGATTTTCTGGGGCAGTTCTACATGTACTGCGCTCTTGTTTAGTCCATATAACATTGTACATCAAATAGCAAAACACAAATTCTATGTGGCAGCAGCAGGGCAATGCGTCTATTGGCGTTATATAGGAGGTGCTATTCCATCCGTATTTCTGCTCTTGGGAGGAAATCAGCTTTTTTCTTATTACGATACCCATCCAGATGTTATTCCTTTTGCAACAGGAGGAAGTGAGCAGCTCCCTCCTTTTCCAGAGAACACAAAGTCGCAGATGGCCAAGCACATAGACTTTGATGAGAACAGATGTAGGATCAAATTACTGCTCCACTAACTGATTATTAGCTGGGTGAAATTTTTAACATCACCAAGGCTATCTCGTCCCATTTTTAGATGGAGATGATCATATCTACCTCATGGCATTATTGATAACTAAATGAATTGATGTATAAAGTGTGCCTACCAGAGTATCTAGCACATAGTGATATTCTAATATTGTTAACATTTTCAGTATTGGAGTGTTCAGAGCAGAGAGAAAACCACTGTACAAGCAAATAGACAAACAGCTGCCACCATATAGTGATAAGAAAATATCAGCAGAGCACACTAGAGGCCGCAAGTGTCCTTAGTAATACGGCTCAGTAAGGGCTCGGAGCTGAAAGTGAACAACACACAATCAGAGACTGAATTGTCTGTGAGGGGCTGATGACAACCCCGACACGATGAAGCACATCACAGCCCGGATCTAGCGGGCCACATGCAGAGGACCAGCTGAACTCAGGCAACACAAGATGATGGGAAATACAGTCTGGGCCACAACAGATTATTCTCTCAATAGAATTTTTTAAAATTATTTGTGGCAAATGACTGGTTTTTAAAAAATGTGTTGAAGAACAGTGCCTCTATTTTTTCTTAAAAGCCACGATAAAACTATTTTGGTGATGTCAAATTACAATTAAAGTTTATAAATGCTGACTTACAATTTCCTAACTTACCTTGTTGGGAAACTGTGGCAGCCAATACTGAGCCCTGAATTGCATTGACTTAAGAGGTTTTGTTTGTTGATTTTTTGGCTTCTGTGTGTGCTTAAGATTATTGTTGCCGTTTTGTTTTGTTTGCTAGTTGCTGAATGAGCAGGAATTGGGAGTTTAAATCAGAGTCTTCCTTCATATGATGTACAGCCTATCATCTACAAATTTGCTTGTATTAATTAAGAAATGCATGTGGTTCTCACTCACAATGTGAGCTCGGACATTCCCACACTATCTTGGAGAATCCCAGGAGAAGAGAAAGTAGGGGGGGTGGTAAGAGTGTAGGTGGTGAGGGGTCCCAGGGTTCCTTTTCAGCTATATCATAAGTATAATAATATAACAATAATGTTTCCTTCCAAAGGGCAGAAATAGAGATGGAAAATACAGACGGAATAACATTTCCTATTAATCCTTGATCTAAAGAATCCTTCAGGAATTGTATTATAAATAAATTTTGGAATAATATGGATCCAGAATAGAGAAGTGGTTATCCGACTTCCTTTAACCCTTGTAGAATGTTGCCTTGCCACGACTTATTTCTGCTTGGGCCTGCTGTACATCCTGCCGTCCAAAGGGTCTCAGCTGTGAACCCAGCCCCCACCTCTCCCCAAGCGCCAATCTCAGATCCCAACTGTCAACCAGATATTTTAATTTGGATCTTCTGCCATCCTTCAAATGCAGCATGCCTGAAATAAACTTCAATGCCACCGCCCCACTCCTTCCCCCAAAGAGACGCAACTTCCTAAATCTCGATTTCTACCAAAAGTGCCATTACTTTACTGTGATTAATATGCTGGAATAATATTTGACTCCCTCTCCCACATCATCTTTCACAGGTGAGCTGATGCGGATGTCCACCATATTTCTCCTCTGCCTTTCTGTGCCTGACTGGGTTAAAATCTTCTCACACTTACTCTATTGTTTCATCTTCCTAAGCAGCTCCGCAACTCTCCCTACCCTGTTGTGCTCCCCTCCAAATCACTGTATATACCAGACTCATCTTTTAAAATAACACTATAGTGCTATTAATGTTCTGCTCACAAAAGCCTTCACTGGCTCCACAATCCCAGAAAATAAGATCAAACCTCCTCAGCAGGCTTCTAAGATCCTCTAGAATGTAGTTGTCTCTACCAACTCAGCCACATCTACAATTACCTCCCAATAGAAACTCTCCACTCCAACCCAGGCCATTCCCTACCATGTCCTTCTGACCCCTGACCCTTTCCTTCCAGGAGAATCCTAAGTTCTGCCTTTTAGGTATGTCACTCAGGACTAGACACAAGCCCAGCTCTTCCACCAGCCAGCCACCTCTCCCAGCTCACATCATGTTCTTTTCCTTCTCTGAACACGGCAGACCTTCATGCCGTATGTCTTGTCATAATTCACACCAATAGCCATCTGTTTCATCTAAGATATGAATGTCCAGGAACTTCCTTTTTCTTCTTTGGTACGCAGCCTCCTGCTACTATCACCACCACCACTACCACAAGGAATCTAGGGTTGTGCATATAATAGTAAATTTAAAAATACCTCATGAATCAGATTCGATCAAAAAAAAAAACATGAAGAAAGAGGAAATCAAGAAAACAAAATAGGAGGAGGAAGAGAAAATATTGCTATTTTTTCTCTTAGATGCCTGGGTATGCTGTGTGCTCTTGCTCTTGCTCAGATTTACAGACTATTTGAACTGAAAGATCTTAAAAATCACTAGGTCCAATCATATAATGCTGACTGTGAAGACTTGTTAAAAACTAGAAATAACATACTTGACCCGGAAAAGACAATCAAAAAAGATGAGTATCATTTACCAGCTGTGTGACCTATAGAATGTCACTTGACCTTTCTGTCCCTCAGTTTCCTCATTTTTGAAGGGTGAATGATGTAACACTTACTGAGAAGCTAAATGAGATGATACAGGTAAAGCTCTTGGTCAATGCCTCAAACATGGTAAGTGCTTAGTAGCTGTTAGGGAAAAGATCCCTGACCATCTCACACTATAGAATTGTGCTTTGAAAACATGTAAAGCAAAATTCTCAAAGGCTGGTCATAAATGATTGATTTATTGTTAATAAGCTGTGGGCTGAACATGGTGGCTTACGCCTGTAATCCCAGTACTTTGGGAGGCCAAGGTGGGTAGATCACCTGAGGTCAGGAGTTAGAGACCAGCCTGGCCAACATGGCAAAATCCTGTCTCTACTAAAAATATAAAAAAGTAGCCAGGCGTGGTGGCAGGCATCTCTAATCCCAGCTAATTGGGAGGCTGAGGCAGGAGAATCGCTTGAACACGGGAGGCAGAGGTTGCAGTGAGCCCACATTACATCATTGCACTCCAACCTGGGCTGTCTCAAAATAATAATAATAATAATAAACTGTGAGATCATTTAATGGGGTGTTCCTATGGTCTGAATATTTGTGTCACCCCAAAATTCATAAATTGAAACCTAATCCCTAAAGCAATGACATTAGAAGGTAGGGCCTTTGGGAGGTGACTTGGCTATGAGGGCTCCACCCTAGTGAATGAGATTAATGTCCTTAAAAATGAGGACCCAGAGAGCTGCCTTTCCCTTCTGCCATGGGAGGACACATAGCAGGTGCCATCTATGAAGAATGGGCCTTCACAGGACACCAAATCTGCCAACCCCTTGATCAGGGACTTCCCAACCTCCAGAACTGTGAGTAGTAAGTTTCTGCTGTTTATAAATTACTCAGTCTAAGGTATTTTGTTATAGTAGCCTAAACGAATTAAGACAGATGCTTAACCCATATAAGCACAGCTACATCTGTACCTATTTTTATGTCTATTTTGGATCATGATATAAAACGTATTTCTAACCGTGGGTCACAGTCAAACAAGTCTGAAAGCCATTGGATTATTAAAGTCCTCCACAAGTAAAAATGGGGCAGAATCCCAAAACCACATGTGGAATGCTAGGTGCTACTATAAGAGCAATTTCATCTTCCATATTCTCTGGACCTTGGTTTTCCATCGACATCTCAGTCCTACTAATGTTGTCTTTATTTTTCAAGCATCTGACACGCAACCTAGACCAGTGTTGCCACACTAATTAATGCAGAGAGAATTCCCTTGCATGGAGGCCTAAATTCTCCCCACCTATGGTTAGGTCTAGCATGTGTCTTTCTCCATCAGATGGAATGCTCCAAAACCTTGAGGAAAGAGAAGAGCTTCTGATTTTGAAAGATGCTTCAGTTGGTAACTCTTTCTTGCATTTTGCAGTGATTCTGTTACCCACATTGTAGCAGAGAACAACTCGGGTTCGGATGTTCTGGAGTGGCTTCAGGTACAGAAAATACAAGCCAGCTCACAACCAGAGCTTCTCGATGTCTCCTGGCTGATAGAATGCATAGGAGCAGGGAAACCGGTGGAGATGACTGGAAAACACCAGCTTGTTGTAAGTGTCATGGGTGTGACTTTCACTGTTCTTTGCTTGATGTTTAAAAACAGGCTTAAAATCAACGGAGCTGGGGTAAACCATAGATTTTCTGCTTACTTCCTGTGTGATTTTAGTCAAGTCATTTAGCTTTACTGAGCTTCAGTTCCTTCCTGTGTAATATGACATAACAATAATGCCAGCCTCACAAAATAGTCATGAAGATTAGAATAACATACATGTAAAGCACTTAACACAGTGTGTTAAGTATAGTAGGCACCGAATGAGGGGTAGCTATTTTCCTGAAGACATTTATATACAAATATTTCAAAATATTTAAGCCTTGATATTCTGGCAGCCAGAAAAGCAGGAGATTTCTTTCTTTCTTTTTTTTTTTTCTTACTGTGATCATTCAGATAAAAAAAATAATAAAGTTAAGCTCTCAATTCCAACTATTTGAGCAATTGTGCTAGAATCTTTGGGAAGAGGGCTTGAACTATAACTACATAAGTTCATAGAAAAGGAAGATGACATTTAATTGATAGGTCTTTTTCATGTTTTTTCTGATTTCAAAAATAATACATGTTAACAATAGCAAGTTCGAATATTAGAGATGTATATAACATACATTTGGGTCTCCTATTATTTTATCCTCCAACTACAGACTACTTCTCAATTTTTTCCATACTTATCTATTATTACCATTAATTTTTATTGAAAATGGATGCTTACGCATTTGTTTAGGTGAGAAGAGACTATTCAGATAGCACCAACTCAGAACCCCTGAAGACTCCACCAACTGCTGTACAAAAGATCTCCCAGTATGCGTGTCAGAGAAGAACCACTTTAAACAACTTTAACCAGATATTCACGGTAACGGGACTTTACATCAACACTCAGAGCCAAAGAAGGGCTTGTAGCTTCTTTCTGTGGACCTGCAAATTATACATTTTCCTGAAAACCTGGGGAAGTTTTCCTTCCACCTACCCACAGCCCTAGCCTGATCTCTGATTCTTCTATCCTTCTTTCTATCAAGAATGGGTCTCCTTCCTTCCTGGAAATGGACAAATACATTTAGATTATATTCTTTAGAGATATTGGATTACTATTTACAGAGAATTGTCTTCATTAAAGGGTACAATACTTGTCAAAGGCAAATATTCTGAACAACCAAATACTGTAATTAGTCCAAAGCATAGTAAGAGCAAATTACATAGAAATAGCAACATGCATCAACAGCCTTTGCTGGGAAACCGAAAAACTAAGCAAACCTCGATTCCAGCCTTTCTGATATTCACGAGTTTGGGCAAGTCAATTTCTCTCTCTGAGCCCGTTTCCTCATCTATTCAAAAAGAAATTGGATAGGTCATATCTAAAGCTCCACTCAGCCCTCAGATTGGTAAACGTGTTTTGAATGGCCCTAAAAGCTCACAACTGCTTGTCTGCTGGCCTGGAGTCAGTGGTTGGCTGGATGAAACATGTAGTAGTAGATCCACACAGAGCTTTTCATTTCTAGACCTCCAACTCCATGTCTGTGTTGGAGAGACCAGGAAATTGTAGCTACTGGATATGCTGAGCATGAGATCACACAGCTGCAGCTGCTTTCCTCCCTGCTAGAAATGCAAACATGCCCTACCTTAAATAACCCTGGCTCTGGGTCTGTATGACCACTACTACACTCATTCATTCAACAAGCCTGTGTTAAGCAATGTGTTTCATGGGGATGCTCAGTGATCAAGGCGGAATTCTAGCCACAAGCTAGTGGAAAGATAGCACAGAAGGAGAGATCATGCCGAGTCATGACTAACAAGATGTCGTGAGCACCAAAGCATTTTTTTTAGTTAAATCATCTGTAAATGTATAATGGCAGTGTACTCCAAGTTTTCTTATAATGCACTCTTTTGCCTATCTTTTCAATTCAGCTCTACACGACACAAGAGAGGAATACAAGGGTAAGGGAGACCCCATCCTGATGGTATTCCAATATTTAAAGGAGAGCAAGAGGTGTTTGTGAGTGACCACTGGCTCAGGGGCTTGGAAGCAGACCTCTCACCCGGTTTTATCTTTCAGGATGCCTTTGATATACTGGCTGAAAATTGTGAGTTTAGAGAAAATGAAGACTCTTGTGTAACATTTATGAGAGCAGCTTCTGTATTGAAATCTCTGCCATTCACAATCATCAGTATGAAGGACACAGAAGGAATTCCCTGCCTGGGGTCCAAGGTGAAGGGTATCATAGAGGTAAAGGTGAAATGGGATTTGTCCCACTTCCCAATAGGTAGGTGGGGGTAGGGGAGAGAGAGAGAGATGTAGTTAACAGATTTTCCTGTCAATTATGTAGATGTGGTGTGCATATTTTCTTTTATACATATCTCTCTTTTCCCCATCTCTGTGTGTGTTTATTTAGACCGTATAGACATACGTGTGTATATGTGTGTGTGTATGTGTATACACGTTAGGGGTTGTGAATATCCTTGTCACATGGCACCAAAATATGTTAGTGGTGGCAGGTGTCAGAGTTACTGACAGTGAATCCGTTCCGGGTTTGCAGCAACCTCAATTATTGCTTCAGCAGAAGAAAGAATTTGACTGAGGGGCATAAGGCAGAAAAAGAGACTGAGGGGAGTTTCAGAGCAGGAGTGGAAGTTTAAAAAGCTTTAGAGCAGGAAAGAAAGGAAACTACACTTGGAAGAGACCCAAGCGGGCAACTTGGAGGACAAGAGCAGCGTTTGCCCTTTTGACTTGGAGTTTTATATGTTATTATACTTCTGGGATCCTGCGTCCCCTTTCCCATGATACTTCCCTTAGGGTGAGCTGCTCGCATGCGCAGTCCCCTCGTTGTGTTTGGGAGGGGAGCATGCGCAGTCTGTTTACTGAAGTTACACGCATGCTCACGTGAGGCATTCTTCCCTTTTCCAGTGAAATGCCCCAAGAAAGTCATATGCTGCCATTTTGTCTCTTAATGTGCATGCTCATGCCCACTTGCCCAATTCCTGAGATTTTATTGGAAGCTGCTGATTACCAATTTCAAGCGTTTTTATCTGCTGGGAAATTGCCTCTCCCCGGCGCCAGCTGTCACCAATTATCATTTTATAGCGAGGCAACTGCCAGACCATCAGGGAACTGCCTCTCTCTAGCCTGCCTGCAACCAATTATCATTTTAGAGTGACAGTGTGATAACTGCTGGATCATCACCTGGTGGTCGCCTGACATACCTGGTTTGGGGGAGGGAGCCGTCTCCTGCCCCGCTCATGCCTGACTAGCTACCTACTGTAACACACAGATAGATAGAGGCCTGTTATTTATAATTCATACCCTAATATTATCACAGCTGGAGCTACATGGAGCCAACTAGTAGAAACAGAACTCTCCCACATTGTTATTAATCACAGTGAAAGACTTAAGTGACCTAAAAGCTTGACAGTAGGGAAATGGTCTGATTTCAAACACAGGCTGCGTGGCGGACCTCAGTTGCACCTGGGGGCTCCACTTAGAGCAGTGGTGGGTGTGATGTGCAGTGGAGTTGGTTCTGCATCTCCCCTGGGAGAGCACCAGGGGTTGTGCTTATTTACTGAATGGTGTTTAAGGATTCCCCAGCAAAGCAAGCTGGTCATCTGGTAGTAAGTTTCCATATAGACAAGCGCAAGGTATATTATTCAAGGACAATGATTCCAACTCTACTCAGAGGAGGGGGCTCTGAGCTAGACATCACAAGGGCTTGAATGTAGATTGGCTTTTTGGTGGGTCCAAAATGAACCTTCTCAATGAAAAAGTCTTATTTCAGAAAGGTCATAATCACTGAAGAAAAAATTATCACCAATATTTGGACATACATTTTTCAGTGAATATTTTGGTTTGGGATTCTGTAGATTTGGATCCTAACCATTCTGTATCTTTGTTCCTAAGGATCAGAAAGAGGTCCTTGGATATATGATGAGCTAGCATTTTCAAGATTGTAGGGAAATATCTTGTTTTCTCCAGATGAGTTAGGGAAATACCCCTGCAAGCGATACATGTGCTTTTCATGAGAAACCAAGCTACTAGATCCATGAATTTGAGAGTTTTAGACAGTGATTATATCATTAATTTAAAATATTTTTCAACTGTCCATGTAGGAGATTATTGAAGATGGAGAAAGTTCTGAAGTTAAAGCTGTGTTAAATGATGAACGCTATCAATCCTTCAAAGTAAGTGATTTTACATATATTTATTGAAAATGGTTTTTCAGTTAATCTTATTACCTAGTCTGGATGGTTGTATTAGTCAGCTGGGGCTGCGATAACAAAATACCAGAGATAGTGTGGCTTAAATAACGGAAATTTATTTTCTCACCATTCTGGAGGCTGAAAGTTCTGGATCAAGATGTCAGCAGTCAGTTTCTGGTGAGGGTTCTCTTTCTGGCTTTCAGATGACTGCCTTGTTGCTCCCCTGCTCACATGGTAAGAGAGAGAGAGAGAACAAGCAATCTTTCTGGTGTCTTTTACCATAAAGACACTAATTCTGGGCTGGGTGCCATAGCTCATGCCTGTATTCCCAGCAATTTGGGAGGCCAAGGCAGGTGGATCACTTGAAGCCAGGAATTGGGGACTAGCCTGGCCAACATGGTGAAACCCCATCTCTACTAAAAATACAAAAATTAGCCAGGTGTGGTAGGGCATGCCTGTAATTCCAGCTACTTGGGAGGTTGAGACGTGAAAATCGCTTGAGTCTGGGAGGCAGAGGTTGCAGTGGGCTGAGATTGAGCCACTGCACTCCAGCCTGATCAATAGAATGAGGCTGTCTCAAACACAGAACAAACAAAAGATGCTAATCCCATCGTGAGAGCCCTACTCCCATGACCCCAAAGGACCTGTCTTAAAATACCATCATACTGGGGATTAAGACTTCAACATACAAATTGGGTTGGGAGGGGGAATTCAGTCCACAGCAGTGGTCTAGGAAGAAAATGCCTAAATAAATTCAGGTGCCCAGATTATTGCCATGCTATGGTGTTGTACAAATTACCTTACCCTCCAAGCATCTATCAGTCATGGGTACAAACATCATGGGATGTTTTGTCCTGTTCCTGGTGGGAACAGGACAGAACTGCTCTTAAGAGCAAATTTGTGTCCGCAAAGCTTCTTACTGCATCTCCATTTACTTAGAAGCAGGATTTATTACCTCCCAATTTTCCCTACCTTAAAGTTGCATGTGGAAGAAACTTCCACAATTCCCTTCAAAGCAAAAGTGATGTACAGGCCTAAAATGTGGCCATGAGTAGCTGGATGTGGTGGCTCAAGCCTGTAATCCCAGCACATTGGGAGGCTGAGGCCACACTCTTACTGAGTGCCACCTATGTGCCGGAGTCTGTGTTGGGAGTTCTCACATATTTATTCTTTTTTTCCCCCACCATGGCTCCTGTGAAGTAGATTTAAGTAGATAAAAAGAAAAGAAAAGAAAAGACAACACCTTTATTTTACAGATACATTGGGGTTCAGAAGGGTTCACTAACTTGTCTAAGATCATAAAAAAAGAATTGAATTCAGATCTTCTTAATGCCCTGGCAGCACTCTAAAATCATCTTGGCCTTTAAAAAAAACATGGCCGAGTCTGGGTATGGTGGCTTATGCCTGTAATCCTAGCACTTTGGGGGGCCAAGGTGGGTGGATCATGAGGTCAGGAGATTGAGACCATCCTGGCTGGGCAACATGGTGAAACCCTGTCTTTACTAAAAATACAAAAATTAGCTGGGTGTGTTGATGTGCCTCTGTAGTCCCAGCTACTTAGGAGGCTGAGGCAGGAGAATCGCTTGAACCTGGGAGGCAGAGGTTTCAGTGAGCAGAGATTGTACCACTACACTCCAGCCTGAGTAACAGAGAGAGACTCTGTCTCAAAAAATCAAACAAACAAACAAAAAACATGGCTGAAACCTACCCCAAACCCAGTTAAATTCCAATCTCTGAGGGTTCGGATGGGCATTAGTATTTTTTATAATTGGCCCCGTGATTATAATGTACAGCCAGAGTTGAGAACCATGGCTCTGACTGAAGAGACTGCCTCTCCTACTGCTCTCCACAAGAAGGGACAGGGCATTTTTTCAATGAGTGTGCA
>CAUYLG010001186.1:0-24613 GCA_963573385.1 Cacajao melanocephalus | reverse complement strand
ATGCTTCCTCCGTCTTTTCTACAGTCCCACTGCCTTTTTTTTTTTTTTTTTTTTTTTTTTTGAGTTGATTGATTGATGTTGGGTAATTTGAACTTTCTTGAATTAAAATTTTCTCCAGATTCTTTTTAGAGACGGAGTTTTGCTCTTGTTGCCCAGGCTGGAGTGTAATGGCATGATTGCAACCTCCACCTCCCAGGTTCAAGCAATTCTCCTGCCTCAGCCTCCTGAGTAGTTGGGATTACAGGCATGAGCCACCGTGCGCAGCCCAGATTCTGAATAAAATGATTAAATGGATAGGAAAATCAGTGTATTTGGTATTTTCAAACTGTCCTGAGTTGTGGTATACCTTGTATATGATTTCTGTCACTTAGGCTATTGCAGGGCCTATCTGCTCACTAAAGATAGCCAAGAGATGTTACTTGAACTGAATCCTGAAGAATGAATAATTGGGCCAGGTGGCTCATACCTGTAATCCCAGCACTTTTGGAGGCTGAGGTGGGTGGATCACTTAAGGTCAGGAGTTCAAGAACAGCCTGGCTAACATGGTGAAGCGCCCGTCATCGCTACTAAAAAATACAAAAATTAGCCAAGCGTGGTGGCGCATGCCTGTAATCCCAGCTACTTGGGAGGCTGACACAGGAGAATTGCTTGACCTTGGGAGGCGGAGTATTGCAGTGAGCCAAGATGGCGCCACTGCACTCTAGACTGCTGGGCAACAGCAAGAATGAATGAATAATTGGAGTGAAATGGGAGGTCATTTTAGGTAGAGGGAACAGCAACATAAATAAATAGACACAAAAGCATGAGAAGCTATTTTGTGTGTGCTGGTAGTAGTTTGGCAGAGGAGATTGTAGAATTTGAGGTTGGATAGGCATGTCTGAGCCAGAGTCATAGAATTTGTATATTCTGTATAGCTTGTAGGCAAGTTGGAAGTCAAACAATGTCAAGCAAAGGCAAGATGATGTGTATTTTAGATAGATTATGTGGGTGGCAAGGAGGAGTGTCGACTTTGGAGGTCATGTAAACTTTTACCTTTTATCTTTTTTTTTTTTTTTGAGACAGAGTCTTGCACTGTTGCCCAGGTTGTCGTGCAGTGGTGCGATCTTGGCTCACTGCAATCTCCGCCTCCTGGGTTCAAGCAATTCTCCTGCCTCAGCTTCCTGAGTAGCTGGGACTACAGATGTATGCCACCACGCCCAGCTAATTTTTTTGTATTTTTAGTAGAGACGGGGTTTCACCATGTTGGCCAGGATGGTCTTGATCTCCTGACCTCATGAGCCACTGCGCCCGGCCTATCTTTTTTTTTTTTTTTTTAAAGAGACACAGTCTCTCTATGTTGCTCAGGCTGGAGTGCAGTGACTGTTCCCAGGTACGATCCCACTACTGATCAGCACGGGAGTTTCTGACCCGGGCCTGTTCACCCCTCCTTAGGCAACTTGGTGGTGCCTAGCTCCCGGGTGGTCACCACATTGATGTTGAACTTAGTGCGGACACCCGATCAGCATTGCGCACTACAGCCCAGAACTCCTGGGCTCAAGCGATCCTCCCACCTCAGCCTCCCGAGTAGCTGGGACTACAGGCATGCCCCACTGTATCTGGCATGGTCATGTAGACTTTTTCAGGACATAACGGTTAGTGCTTGAAGCAAGACAGTTACCATGAAGGTTGTTGACTGGGGAAAGGTTTAGGCGGTCCAGTTGTGAATGAGTAGTGTGATGGGGAGAGAGAAGTTTAAACAAGTCAGATTTGTAGTTTGGGTGACTGAATGGAACTGAGAAACTAGGTGTTATTAACCGTAGCAGAGAATAAGAGGAGGAGTTGTGTAGAATATTACGTAAAGCCAGCCAGCTAAGTGTTCCTGAACCACAGTTTTTAAGTCACTTTGTTGCCAAAAACACATCATCAGCTTTTTGCTGTCTTTAATGGAAATGCAAAGAACGCAGTGGCAAAATATGGTACTGAATAGGTGTTTATTTAATCCTAAATGGGCACTCAAAGAGTTTTTCTTTTGAGACCAAGTTTTGCTCTTGTTGCCCAGGCTGGAGTGCAATGGCACGATCTTGACTCACCACTACCTCTATCTCCCAGGTTCAAGCGATACGCCTGGCTAATTTTTTATTTTTGGTAGAGATGGGGTTTCACCATGTTGATCAGGCTGGTCTCGAACTCCCGACCTCAGGTGATCTGCCTGCCTTGGCCTCCTAATGTGCTGGGATTACAGGCGTAAGCCACTGTGCCCGGCTCAAAGACTTTTCTTATATGTCCTGGCTCATCTTTTCATCCTTTTTCTTACTGCCTTCCATGTCTCCTGTGGTTCAGCTTTGGGAAGATATTTTCTGTTCCTTTTGCTGCTTTTACTCCCTGCCCCGCCCCTCTTACTTATGCTTCAAATCTACATACCAGGTTTTCCATTTCCAGGCAATCTTTTCTAATTTTTTTCCACCTGGAAGAAACTTTCTTTTCTCTGAGTTTGTAATCTTACAGTACCTATTTTTCTCTCATTATAGCTTATGTAAAATATATTATCTGATTTGTCAACTGAGTTAATGCATTTAAAGAGCCTAGAACATAGTAAGTACTCAATAAATGGTGGTGGTTGTTATGGTGATGATGAAGATGATTAAGATGAGATGACCTTTCTGCTTTTCTTTTGATGGCAAAAATGATTTGTCTGTTCTTGGACACTAGGAAAGCAAAGTCTTTTACTTTGCTATGTGTATAAAAGTGCAAAAGTGGAATTATTGTCTTTGTATTACTTCACTATTCTTGAGTTGTAGGTAAGGGCTATACAAAGGTAGACAAATCCATAAATACTGACTGTTTCGTTGAGCTTCACTGCAGCTGTTTGAGGAAGATAGTAGTATTAGTCCCTTTTTAAAAATGGGTAAATAGGTATAGGAAGTTTGCAAATTTGCCCAGGGTCACATGGTTTGTAAGTAGCCAGATTATGAGCCTTAAATACTCAACTCCAAAATTCTTCATACGAGGGCTTCATATTCTTCAGTGCTTTCATTTCATTTACATATGCAACTCGCTACCTGTCAGAAGCCCTGTCATGAGGCCTATGCTCAGTGAAAAGAGTACTATTTGAGTTTTCTTTAATTTAATTTAATTTACTTATTTATTTTGAGACGATGTTTCATTCTTGTTGCCTAGGCTGGAGTGCAGTGGTGCAGTCTTCGCTCACTGCAGCCTCGCCTTCCCAAGTTCAAGCGATTCTTCTGCCTCAGCCTCCTGAGTAGCGGGAATTACAGGCACCCGCCACTGCGCCTGTCTAGTTTTTGTATTTTTAGTAGAGATGGGGTTTCACCATGTTGGCCATGCTGATCTTGAACGCCTGACTTCAGGTGATCCGCCTGCCTTGGCCTCCTGAAGTGCTGGGATTACAAGTGTGAGCCATCGTGCCCAGCTAAAATTTTATTTTATTTGTAGTTTAATTTGTTTTTTTAATTTTTATTATGAATATGTCAAATGTTCAGGAAAAGTACCTGCAGTAATATTACAAAATAGTCATATACCTATTACCAGAATTGACAGATGTTAACATTTGTCATGTTTGCTTCAGAGCTTTTTTTTTTGAGTTGGAGTCTCCCTCTGTTGCCCAGGCTGGAGTGCAGTGGTATGATCTTGGCTCATACAACCTCTGCCTGCTGGGTTCAAGTGATTCTCCTGCCTCAGCCTCCTGAGTAGCTGGGATTACAGGCACGTGCCACCACACCTGGCTAGTTTTTTGTATTTTTAGTACAGACGGGGTTTCACCATGTTGTCCAGGGTGGTCTCAATCTCCTGACCTTATGATCTTCACGGCTCACCCTCCCAAAGTGCCGAGATTACAGGTTTTTTTTCTTTATTTAAGAAGGCATTATTACAGTTGATGTCCTTTTATTTACGTATTTATTTTTTGAGATGGAGTCTTGCTCTGTTGCCAGGCTGGAGTGCGGTGGAGGGTCACTGGAAGCGCCACCTCCCAGGTTAAAGCAATTTCCCTGCATCATCCTCCTGAGTAGCTGGGACTACAGGCATGCGCCACCACACCCAGCTAATTTTTTTTTTTTTTTTTTTTGTTTAGTAGAGATGGGGTTTTACCAGATTGGCCAGGATAGTCTCCATCTCCTGACCTTGTGATCAGCCTACCTTGGCCTCCCAAAGTGCTGGGATTACAGGCATGAGCCACCACGCCTGGCCTATTATTATTATTATTATTTTTCGAGGTGGAGGCCCGCTCTGTCACCTAGGCTGGAGCACAGTGGCACCATCTTGGCTCATTGCAGCCTCTGCCTACCAGGTTCAAGCAATTCTCTGCCTTAGCCTCCTGAGGAGGTAGGATCACAGGCACGCATCACCATACCTGGCTATTTTTTGTATTTTTGGTAGAGACAAGGTTTCACTATGTTGGCCAGGCTGGTTTCCAACTCCTGATCTTGTGATCTGCCCACCTCAGCCTCCCAAAGTGTTGGGATTACAGGTGTGAGCCACTGTGCCCAGCCTTGTACCCTATTTTCTTCATGTCTAGACTATAGAAATGGACATTTAGATTGTTTACAACTTTTTACTATTATAGACAATGCTGTGGTGAACATAAGCAAGGTGTTGCTAATGAGATGACACTATGTGTTTATTTGGGCTGGGCGTGGTGCCTCACACATCTGTAATCTCAACACTTTGGGAGGCCAAAGCAGGAGGATTGCTTGGGGCCAGGAATTTGACACCAGCCTGGGCAACATAGTGAGAACTTACCTCTACAAAAAATATATTAGCCGATGTGGTGGCATGTGTCTGTGGTCTCCAGGAGCTTGAGGTTGCAGCAGTGAGCTATGTTTGTGCCACTGTGCTTCAGCCTGGGCAACAGGGTGAGACCTCATCTCTAAAAATAAAAAATAATTTGTTTTTGCACTGCAGAATTCACCCTCAGGTTAATTAAATAAAATATTTGTTCTTTGGTTTATGCTTTGAATTGAATAAAGACTGGATACTATTATTGCATCAATTTTAGACCATGCATTCCTAAACTTTGTTTCATTTTCTTCTGTCTCCTCAACCATTCAAACAACCCATATTTATTCAGTATCTGGCCAAGGGTTGAATACTGGCAGCCTGCAGGCCAAACTCATTTTGTAGACATATTTCTCTTTTCATTGATGGTTAAAATTTTTTTGAGCCAACGTTTAAAAACTAGCTGTTTTATATAAAGTCTCTATATTTTGGTTATCCTGAAAAATTAGGAGCTCTGTCAATAGGCGGCCCATATTTTCCCATGACAACAGTTAACCCAAGCTGAATGACAGCTGCTCTCTTTTTTAATTCCCTGCTCTTTCCGCGCTAGAGATGGGGACTCACTGTGTTGCTGGGGCTGGTCGCAAACTCCTGGTGATCCTCCTGCCTTGGCCTGCCAGAGTTCAGGGATTGTAGCAGTGAGCCACCGCACCCGGCCCCAGCTGCCTTCCTTTAGGTGAGCATAAGCTCTCCAGTGGAACAAGTTTCTGGTACTCCCTGTTGGTGTTTATTAATTGCCCTTGTATTTTATGGTGGGGAAATACTTCTCTATTGATGCTATTTCTTTGAAAAATGAAAAAAAAAAAAGTATGACTTGATAGCAGTAGTACTCAAGAAAAGTGGAAAAGAGCATATTTTTCCAGAAATGAAGAATATTTTAATACAATTAATATATGAACAAGGTTGGGTGTGGTGGCTCATACCTCTGATTCCAGCACTTTGGGAGGCTGAGGCAGGGGGATTACTTGAGTCCAAGAGTTCGAGACCAGTATGGGTGACACAGCAAGACATGAGTTTGTGATCCCTGCATTATTGTGCAAGTAACTCGGAGGGTACCACCATAGTGCATTTGAAGATGAAGAAGATATGAAAACAGGCCGGGCATGGTGGGTCATGCCTATAATCCCAGCACTTTGGGAGCCCAAGGTGGGCAGATCACCTGAGGCCAGGAGTTCAAGACCAGCCTGGCCAACATGGCGAAAGCACCTCACTACTAAAAATATAAAAACACCGAGTGTGGTGGTGTGTGCTTGTAGTCCCAGCTACTCGGGAGGCTAAGGCATGAGAATCACTTGAAACCCAGGAGGCAGAGGTTGTAGTGAGCCTCTACTGTGCCACTGTATTCCAGCCTGGGCGATGGAGAAAGACTCCAACTCAAAAAAAAATAAAAATAAAAAAAGGAATCCAAGATTTCTTTTTGATTGGGTGCAGTAGCTCGTCGTCTCCTAAAAATAAAAAAAGTAGTCGGGCATGGCAGCAAGACTTCATCTCAAAAAAAAAAAAAGATATAGAAACAATTTGTAAATCATGAAGTTCTGTGCAAATGTAAGATACTTATTCCTTTATCTGTTGTATACGCCTTTTTTTCAGGAAGGTCTTTTTTTTTTCTTTTTGGGGCGGAGTCTTCACTCTGTCTCCCAGACTGGAGTGCAGTGGCGTGATTTCAGCTCACTGCAGTCCAATCTCTGTCTCCCGGGTTCAAGCAGTTCTCCTGCCTCAGCCTCAGAGTAGCTTGGACTACAGGTGCACAACACCATGCCTGGCTAATTTTTATGTTTTTAGTGGAGACAGGGTTTTACCGTCTTGGCCAGGCTGGTCTTGAACTTCTGACCTCAGGTGATCCGCCTGTCTTGGTCTCCCAAAGTGCTGGGATTACAGGCATGAGCCACCACACCCAGTTCTTTTTGTTTGTTTGTTTGCTTTTTTGAGACATTTCACTCTTGTTGCCCAGGCTGGAGTGCAGTGATGTGGTCTTGGCTCACTGCAACCTCTGTCTCAGAGATTCAGGCAATTCTGCCTCAGCCTTCCAGGTAGCAGGGATTATAGGCATCCACCACCATGCCTGGCTAATTATTTTTTTGTTAGTAGAAACGGGGTTTCACCATATTGGCTACGCTGGTCTTGAACTCCTGACTTCAGGTGATCTGTCCACTTTAGCCTCCCAAAGTGCTGGGATTACAGGCGTGATCAACCACACCCAGGCATGTACCAGGAAGGTTTTAAGCAGAGGGGTTGAAAACTAGTGTAATCTCAACCTTGCAGCACCGTATTCATTAAGTGCCTTTTTCAGAGACTGTGAATGGATGGCCCAGGCTTTGGATTACAAACACATTTTTGTCTGTCTGCTCAGTAAAAATTTTTTATTTTATTTTATTTAGGCAGAGTCTTCCTTTGTCGCCCATGGTGGAGTGCAGTGGCACGATCTCGGCTCACTTTAGCTTCCGCCTCCTGGGTTCAAGCAATCCTCGTGCCTCAGCCTCCTGAGTAGCTGGGATTACAAGCGTGTGCTACAACGCCCAGCTAATTTTTGTATTTTTAGTAGAGACAGAGTTTTGCCATGTTGGCCAGCTGGTCTTGAACTCCTGGCCTCAAATTATTTGCCCGCCTTGGCCTCCCAAAGTGGTTGGAGGCATGAGCCACTGTGGCTGGCCAGTAATTTTGTTTTTAATTGAACTTTGAAAACGCAGCTCTACCACTGGTGTTTATTTTTAGCTGACTCAAACTTTCGTCTGCCAAGTTATTTTAAAACAAGTGAGATCTTTGACTCTACTAGAACTGTATTTTTTTTTTCCTCTTATCTTCACTGCTGAATGTCTTGAATTCAGGGTAGAATCCACTCTGTTTTCTTACTCATGATTGCCCTTTATATCTATCAATTTACCATCTTTAGCCTCAACTTTTTAGGAATGCTGTATTTCCCAGCTGCTTAAGATAGTTTTGCATTTGGATATTTTGTTATGTTTTATTCAGCATCTTTTTTCCTCCTCCAAAACCTGCCTCAGAAAATTGCCAGTCATTTTCATCATCTTTTTTAGTCTTTCAGTTTATGATGCTGACCTGATTAGTCCTTAGCTCATGTCATATTCTCTTCCCATCTCTGCCCTACAAACTCACCTTAACTAGATTATGTGTTCCTTTACTGGATTGCACTTAATTTTTACCTTTTAACCTTATATCACAGAGCCTAGCAGAATATTCAGTGAGTGAATATATATATATAGCTTACATCTTCAACTATATTGTAAGTTTCGTATGGACTGGGACTATCATTTAACATTGCTTTTATGTTTCATGTAGCTTTCCATAGATAGGGCATATAGGTTAAACTATGTGCTGAGATATATGGGACATAGATATATGTTGTTTAATTTAAATACTGGATACCTGATTCTCAGTAAATAGATCAAATAATTGACACTGAGAATGTGGTTATTTCTATTACTTGCCTTAGTGGATACAGGCATTGGTGTGGACGATAAACTAGAAATCGGTTCCATTGAAGGAAATTGTGCCTGTTTTCCACTTGGGTTGTCATAACACTTGGGCAGTTGCACTTGCATGTTGGATTACAGGCTGGTGCAGTGGCTCATGCCTGTCATTGGAGCACTTTGGGAGGCTGAGGCGGGTAGATCACCTGAGGTCAGGAGTTCGAGACCAGCCTGGCCAACATGGTGAAAACCGTGTCTCTACTAAAAATACAAAAATTAGCTGGGCATGTTGGTGCACGGCTGTAATCCCAGCTACTTGGGAGGCTGAGGCATGAGAATTGCTTGAACCTGGGAGGCAGAGTGGCCTAGATCGCGCCACTGCACTCCAACCTGGGCAACGGAGCAAGACTCTGTCTCAAGTGAAAAAGAAGAATGTTGGATTACAGACGTGAGGCACCTAGCCTTCCTTTTCTTTCTTTTGTTTAAATCTGTACAGGTTCTTGCTCTGTCATCCAGGCTGAAGTACAGTGACTGGCATTATCACAGCTTACTGCAGCCTTGACTTCCTGGGCTTAAGTGATTTTTCCACCTCAGCCTCCCTGGGACTATAGCCGTGGACTACCATGCCCAGCTAATTAAAAAAAAAAAAATTACCTGGAAACCAGCCCCAAGCAGCTGGTCTTTGATGTATCTTATTGCCCAGGTTTTAACATATGTTTCTTTTGAATTTTTTTTTTTTTTTTAAGATGAGGTTTCACCATGTTGGTCAGGCTGGTCTTGAACTCCTGACCTCAGGTGGTCCGCCTGCCTTGGCCTCCAAAGTGCTTGGATTACGGGCGTGAGCCACTACTCCCAGCCTCTTTTGAATTTTAAAAGAGAAGGATACAGTACATCTTTACTTTCTGAGAACACAGTAAATTTTGATCTTAGTTTTTACTAGGATGCCTACAGTAGTTATTTAGAAACACTAGATGCCTACTGTGCATTAATTAATTACCATGAATTTGGTTGAGATACAATGAATATTGTGTCAGGGGTTGTTGATACAACATCAGGGCAGATAATAACAGTGTAGTGTGAGAAGTATTAAATATGTGTATATATGAAGTACTATGAAGTCACAGAGAGGGTGGTTACTCTGTGTTTGCTTACTTGTTTTGGGTCAAAACTAGTTAGAATGGTAACTGAAACCTTCAGGTTTTGCTGTTTATGCTAGCTGCTGAGAGGCTTGCTAATGCTGTTTAAATATCATTGATAAGTATTAGGTTGAACCAGTATTAGCATTTTTAATGGTTTAACTCTAATAGTGTTTTGGTATGACAATTTAAACAGTATTTTATCTTTTGCCAATACTGTTTGACAGTTGTTGAATAATTGATACTTTGTTAAAATAAAGCTTTGAATATTGAATAAATGTGCCATTCTGGGAAAAATTTTTTTTTTTTTTTTTTTTTTGGAGAAGGAGTCTTACTCTGTCACCCAGGCTGGAGTGCAGTGGCACGATCTCAGCTTACTGCAATTTCCGTCTCCTGGGTTCAAGTGATTCTGCCAAGTAAGTAGCTGGGACTACAGGTGTGTGCCACCAAGCCCAGCTAATTTTTTTTTTTTTTTTTTTGAGATAGAGTTTCGCTATTGTCATCCAGGCTGAAATGCAATGGTGCAATCTTGGCTCACTGCAGCCTCTACCTCTCAGGTTCAAGTGATTCCCCTGCCTCTGCCTCTTGAGTAGCTAGGATTATAGGCACCTGCCACCACTCCTGGCTACTTTTTTGTATTTTTAGTAGAGATGGGGTTTCACCATGTTGGCCAGGCTGGTCTCGAACTCCTGATCTCAGGCGATCCACCCACCTTGGCCTCTCAAAGTGCTGGGGTTACGGGAGTGAACCACTGTGCCCGACCCTAAGTTAAGTCTTACTTTCAAAGCTTGATTCTTACTTACAAACGTTTGTTGAATGCCAGAAACTGTGCCTGATACTAAGGACGCAAAGATGAAATTCAGTTTAGTGTTTGCTACTGAGCAGGTTAGTTTGGTACTAGTGACAGCTTAATACACGGTTACAAATAATGTGAAGGGAGCACAGTTTATCATGAGTGATTTTTCAGATTTGCCTTAGTGGAAACGTTTCCCCAAAAAACTGTATGCAGAAGCCAAATGTGTAAACAGATAAAAACAGAATCTTGGCTACTTGGCCTTCTCTGTGTCCTCATGCCTTGGATACATGGCCTAACTTAGTTTCGTTGCCCAGTATTGTAAGAATTAATGTAGGAAGGGGCCTGGCATGTAATGACAAGCAGCAAATGATAGCTCTGAGGATTATACTTCTGAAGAAGACAGTATCTACTGCTGCCAAGGGAAATGGGCTAATCAGGGAGGGCTTCACAGAGGTAGTGATGGGCTGCCTTCAGGCTGAATCTTGACAGTAAACAGAGCTGGGCACAGTGGCTTATACCTGTAATCCTAGCACTCTGGGAGGCTGCGGTGGGAGGATCACTTAAGCCCAGGAGTTCAAGACCAGCCTAGGAACAAAACATGAAAAATTAAGCTCAGCATGTGGGCATGTGCCTATGTTGCCAACTATTCAGTAGGCTGATACGGGGAAGATCATTTGAGCCCAGGAGGTCCAGCCTGGTCAAAGAGTGAAACTCTGTCTCTAAAAAATAAAAAAAATCGTTAAAAGTTAATGGAAATGGCTAGGTATAAGACTTAGGGACATGTACCCAAAATAAACAATTTTAATAATGAAGACTCTCCACCTCAGGCTCAAGTGATTCTTATGTGGAATGCAACGTCATTAGGGCTTTCTGAGGATAAGAGGCTTCACTTGCATTCTAGGGAGCGTATGTGTGCGTGCGTGTGTGTGTGTGTGTGTGTGTGTGTGTGTGTGTGTGTATTTTGAGACAAGGTCTCACTGTGTCTCACAGACTGGAGTGTAGTGGCAGGATCATAGCTCACTGCAGCCTGGAACTCCTGGGCTCAAGGGATGGCCCCACTTCAGCCTCCTACTAAAGTTCTAGAATTATAGGAGTGAGCCAGTGTGCCTGACCTTTCTATCTTTTGACTGAAATTTTACTGTTATGGTAGGTCAGGCCAAAGTGAGAGACTTTCTTTGGTAAAGTACAGGTTGAGTATTCTTTATCTAAAATGCTTGGGACCAGAAGTGTTTTAGATTTGGTTTTTAGATTTTGGAATATTTGCATATACCTAATGAGATGTCCTATGAATGGCACCCAAGTCTAAACACAAAATTCATTTATATTTCATATATTCTTGATACACATAAACTGAAGGTAATTGTCTATAATATGTTAAATCATTTTGTGCATGAAACAAAGTTTTAACTTTGACCTGTTATATGTGGTCGGGTATGGAATTTTTCCACTTAAAGTGTCATGTTAGTGCTCAAAAATTTCAGATTTTGGAGCATTTTTTTTTTTTAAAGACAGATCCTCACTCTGCCACCCAGGCTGATGCCGTGGCACCATCTTGGCTTACTGCAACCAACCTCCACCTCTCAGACTCAAGCAATTCTTATGCGTCAGCCTCCCAAGTAGCTGTGATTACAAGCGTATGCCACCACACTTCACTAATTTTTGTACTTTTTGTAGATAGAGGGTTTCGCCGTGTTGGCCAGGGTGGTCTCAAACTTCTGGCCTCAAGTGATCCGCCTGATCCACCTGCCTTGGCCTCCCAAAGTGCTGCAATTATAGGTGTGAGCCACCATGCCTGGCCCATTTTGGATTTTTGTATTAGGGATGCTCAACTTGTGCTCCAAACCTGAACTCATAAGCTGTGAGTTTGATCATAATGTAGTGATGCATTTATAGACAAGTTCTTCCTAAGTGCAACTGCATTGGTGAGCTGAAAATAAATCTTTTTTTTTTTTTTGAGATGGAGTCTTGTTCTGTCGCCCGGCTGGAGTGCAGTGGTGCAATTTTGGCTCACTGCAACCTTGATCTCCCAGGTTCAAGTGATTCCCCTGCCTCAGTCTCCCGAGTAGTTGGGACTACAGGTGCGCACCACCATGCCCAGCTAATTTTTTTTTTCTATTTTAGTGGAGACGAGGTTTCACCATGTTGGCTACACTGCTCTCGAACTCCTGACTCGTGATCCACCTGCTTTGTGCAGGGACTATAGGCGTGAGCTGCCACACCCGGCCAAAAATTAGAAATCTTCATATCCTCCTCTGAGGTTTTAAGTAGGAGATTTAAGTTAAATGGAATACTGCTATGGTTAAATTGCAGATGGATACTTAAATTTGTGTATGGGAACATGAAAATTTTATTTTTAATTTTTGTGGGTACATTAAAAATTTTTATTTTTAATTTTTGCAGGTGGATACATTTACTTTGGATTTTTGAGAAGTAGAAAATTAGTTTCCAGGAAAAACTTACGAATCATAATTGGATACTTTTTCTATCTCAACAGTGAAGGATATTTTCTTGTTTATAATATCCGAATTAGGCAAAACGTTTTGGTGTTAGAGACTAACACAATGAAGAGTTATTAAACAAAGTGGAGGAGAAAAAGAAACTAAGAGTGACATACCTGTGGATAAAATAATTTTGAATTTAGTATGTATGAGGCACTGTTCTAAGTATTTTACATGAATCAGATCATTTAATCTGCCCGACAATCTTGTGAAATATATAATACTGCTAGAAGTAGCTGTATCAGATAATTTCTAGATGTAAGAGGGTTTGAAAATTATAGCTAGCAAGCCTGATCCTGCTGTCGGTGTCTGCCACCTGTTTTTATTTTGAGATGGGGTCTCTGCCCCCAAGCTGGAATGCGGTGGCCTGAACACGGCTTCTCTGTAGCCTTGACTTCCTGGGCTCAAGCAATCCCCCTGCCTTAGCCTCCTATGTAGCTGGGATCACAAGACGCGTACCACACCTGGCTTAGTTTTTGATTTTTTGTAGAGATAGGGATCTCACTTTGTTGCCCAGGCTAGTCTCAGACTCCTGGGCTCAAGTGATCCTCCTGCCTCGGCCTCCACAAATGCTGAGATTACTGGTGTGAGCCAGCATGCCTGGCCTGCTACCTGATTTTGTACTGTAAGCCTAAAAATGTTTTTTGCTTGCTTGTTTGTTTTTTTTTTCAATTTTTAATAGTTGAGAAATCAAAAGAAAATATTTTGTAAAATAATTTTATAAAATCCATTCGATAAATTAATAATTTGTAAAAAAAAAAAAAAGGTGAAATTCAGATTTCAGTATCCATAAAGTTTTATTGAAACAAAGCCATATCTTTTTCTTTATACATGTACGTGTGTGTGTGTGTGTGTTCTTTGTTTTTTTTTTTGAGATTGAGTCTCACTCTGTCACCCAGGTTGGAGTGCAGTGGTGTGATCTCAGCTCACTGCAACCTCTGCCTCCCAGGTTCAAGCAGTTCTTCTGCCTCAGCCTCCCGAGTAGCTGGGGTTACAGGTGTGTGCCACCACGCCCGGCTATTTTTTGTAATTTTTAGTAGAGATGGAGTTTCGCCATGTTGGCCAGGCTGGTCTTGAACTTCTGACCTCAGGGTTATCCACCCACCTCGGCCTCCCAAAGTGCTGGGATTACAGGTGTGAGCCACTGTGCCAAGCCCTATATATTGTTTTGTGTGTATACATGTGTGTGTGTGTGTGTGTGTGTGTGTGTGTGTGTGTTTAGACATGATCTTGCTCTGTTGCCCAGGCTAGAGTGCAGTCATGTGATCACAGCTCGCTGCTGCAGCCCCGACCTCCCAGGCTCAATCTACCCTCCTACCTTAGCCTCCTGAGTAGCTTGGACTGCAGGTGTGTGCCATGTCTGGCTAATTTTAAAATTTTTGGTAGAAACGAGGTCTTGCTCTTTTGCCCAGGCTGATCTCAAACTCCTGAGCTCAAGGAATCCTCTTGCCTCAGCCTCCCAAAGTGCTGGATTAGTGAGCCATGGCACCTAGCCAATATATTTATTGTTGCTTTCTTACTACAGTGGCAGAACAGTTGCTACAGAATCTGAATGGCCCACAAAACCTAAAATACTTACTATCTTTGCAGTTTGCTGACCCCTGGTCTAAATAGAAAGGGGAGAGAATGTAAGATAGAAAGCAACAAAGTTAATATAGATGGAAAGAATGTGTCTTTATTATAACATCCCAGGAAGACTACATAGTTGTATAACGAATAAGGCAACTGTGTTTTATTCTTGAAGGATTTTTTAAAAAGTCTTTTATAAAAGCTCTGTTGCAGGGATTCCATCTTTGGCTCCCCTTCCACCATCTTTGTGGAGGCTTTCTCTCTCTCCGGGATTTCGCCCTCTGGGGTCCCCTTCCACAATCCTCCTGGAAGCTTTCTCTCTCTCATCTTTTTTTTCTCCTTCTCTCTGCCTAAATAAATCACTTTCTGCAAACAAACAACAACAACAAAAAGCTCTGTTGCACAGGCTGGAGTGCAGTGGTGCCTTCATAGCTCACTGAAGCCTTGAACTCCTGGGCTCTCCTCCCATCTTAGCCCCCTGAGTAGCTAGAACTACAGGCCTGTGGCACCATTAATGGCTAAATTTTATAATTTTTTTTTTTTTTTTTTAGGAGATGGGTCTTGCTGTGTTACCCAGGCTGGTGTCAAACTTCTGGCCTCAAGCAATCCTCCCACCTCAGCCTCCCACTGGGCAGAGATTATAGTGCATCACCACTGCAGGCCAACATTAAAGTAAATTTAAAAGAAAAAATTGACCCACAATCTTGAAAAATCATACTAAAACAGTGAATGTTTTTCTTTTTTTACATTCCCTTCCACTGTTTGTTTATAGGCATATGCAATTGGCCCTCCATATCCATGGGTTTTGTATTGTGGATTCAACCAACTCCAGATTGAAACTATTCAGACAAAATGATAGTTGTGTCAGTACTGAACATGCAGTTTTCTTGTCATTATTCCCTAAATGATGCAGTATAACAACTATTTACATAGCTTTTATTATTATTTTAGGTATTCTAAGTAATCTAGAGATTATTTAAAGTATATGAGAGTATCTGTGTAGGTTATATGCAAATGCTATACCATTTTCTATATGGGATTCAAGCATCCTTTTATTGGTATCCAAGGGGGTCCTGGAAGGACTGTACATGTGTATAATACAGAACAACTGATAGCAGATAAAAAAAAGCACAGGAAAAAAGCTATATATGACAAAGTCTAAATTAGAATTCAGTTTCTTTAGAACCTTCAGGTGTTCAAAATGGCTTTATTTGGAAGACAAAAGTGGGAAAGTTTCTCTTTTTTGAGGGGCATTGAAGTCTTTGAGCATCTATCAACAAATGAACACATCTGGGATGAAGATTATATCTAACGTGTTTGATGGGCCTGGTGTGGCAATAAGGATGCATCCTAATTAATGTCCTTAAAGAGAAATACAGGAAGTGATAAGGTAGACAGACTGAGAAAGAAGACACAAGGAGAGAAAAGTAAAGAGAGGAAAGATCAGCAGTAATGAGAGGGTGCTTACAACCTGCAGCGGCAGTGAATGTAATAAACGTAGTGGAAAGAAAGCAATGAAGAAACGAGAATAGGATGAGTTCTCAGTTACCTACTTTATTCGGGTAGCCCTTATTCAGGACAACTATCTTGTATATTGTAGAATGGAGAGTAATTTATTACATTTGATAATCCTTGAAGGTATTGATTTGCTTGGAGGGTACCCAAGGAGTAGAGTTTAAACAGTATGAAGAGTGAAGAATATTCATTCATTCTTCAGACAGACTAAGCTTATATTAATAAAGGGTTCTATATTGTAGCAGAAGAATACTGCTGCAGGAGTATGGGAGTATATTAAGGTTCTCCAGAGAAACGAGACCAATAGTGTGTGTGTGTGTTTGTGTAGATTGATTCGTTGATAGATTTCAAGGAATAGGGTCATGCTGTTGTGAAGGCTTGCAAGTTCAAAATCTGTAGGGTAGGTTGACAGGCTGGGGACTTAGGGAATAGGTGATGTTGCATCTCAAGTCCAAAGGCAGTCTGTTGGCAGAATTCTGTCTTCCTTGGGAAGTCAGTATTTTTTTCTGTTAAGGCCTTCAACTGATAGAATAAGGCTAACCCACATTATAAAGATAATTGACTTTACCCTGCGTCTACTGACTTAAATGTTAACCCTATCTTAAAGAAATATCTTCACAGCAACATCTAAATGAATGCTTGATCAAATACACTGGCCAAGTTGTAATGTAAAATTAACAATCACAAGAGTATGATAGAAACCATCTCATAATGTACATTTGGGACTTCTAGTGAAAGGCAAAGGGCAAAGCCAAAAATGATTGCTCTTACTAAGAAAAAAAATGGACATCCAGATGTGACTTATATTGAGTTACTTAAATCTAAGTCTGATTGATATCAAAGCCCTAAAACTGTATACTTTATTTCTTAAGATTGAAAGCTGTGGGCCATCTATTTGCAGCACTTGCCTTTAATGCTGGAGTTAGTGGATTTGAGATTGGTAGGAATGCTTCTAGTGAAAAAAGTGGTAGCTTAATCTTTGGCTCAAGGCTAATTGTAAAATAGAAAATATTTTCATATGTAAATTTTGGATGGGTAACTTAAATCTTGCAAAGTGAATGAAATATAGTGGTTAGCTGTAACTAATAGAAAAATGAGGAGATGGTGAAGCTGTTTAAAGAAGTTTACAACTATTTCAATGAAATGTGCCTGAGCCCAGTCCATCCCCCAGTGATTTCACCATCCTGATAAACCAACTTGATCACTTTTTTGTTTTTATTACCTGCTGACAGCAGATCCTAGTGAATCATAGATGGGCCTTCAAGGTGAAGGAGAATAAGTAGACATGTTAAAGTCTCATGTTTGAGGTCAGGCATGGTGGCTCATGCCTATAATCCCAGCACTTGGGGAGGCTGATGCCGGCAGATAACTTGAGGTGAGGAATTTGAGACCAGCCCAGACACCATGGTGAAACCCTCTGTCTCTACTAAAAATGCAACAATTAGCTGGCTGTGGTGGCGGGCACCGGTAATCCCAGCTACACAGGAGGCTGAGGCAGGAGAATCGCTTGAACCTTTGAGGTGGAGGTTGCATTGAGTGGAGATTGCGCCACTGTATTCCAGCCTGGGCGACAGAGCAAGACTCGGTTCCCCTGGGAAAAAAGTCTCAGTATTGGATTAAAAACTTTCATTTATCATTTGTAATGATATGAATGGGAAAAATCTGACTTCTCTCATATCTTCAATTATTCACACAGAGCACAAGATACTTAAAGAACATGAAGTTAATGTTTTGATAAATTTTTCACCTTCTTATCAGAAAACAATTTCAAAACTCTAAAACTTACCTTTCTGGTTAAGAAAGTAAGAAATAGAAAGATTGATCTAAGGAAATGAAGTTACTCTCAGGAGTACTTTATCCTTCTATGTAATCTGATGGATTTAACTATAGACTGGAGTCTTTTTCAGATATATGATGCAGTGGTTCTATAGGAAAATTTACTTTTTTTAAAGAAATTATTTGACTGCAGTACAGTATAGCGTTAATGATGGAGATTTATTTATTAAAAAATTTTTTTTTGTTTTTTGAGATGGAGTTTTGTTCTCATCGCCCAGGCTGGAGTGTAATGGCGCGATCTCGGCTCACTGCAACCTCCACCTCCCGGGTTCAAGCGATTCTCCTGCCTTAGCCCCCTGAGTAGCTGAAATTACAGGCATGTGCCACCACGCCCAGCTAATTTTTTATTTTTAGTAGAAATGGGGTTTCTCCAAGTTGGTCAGGCTGATCTCAAACTCCTGACCTCAGGTGATCTGCCTGCCTTGGCTTCTCCAAGTGCTGGGATTACAGGTGTGAACCACCACGCCTGGCCAATTTTTAATTTTTTTTGAGACAGAGACTCTCACTCTTGTCACCCAGGCTGGAGTGCAATGGTGAGATCTTGGTTCACTGCAACCTCCATCTCCTAGGTTCAAGTGATTCTCGTCTCAGCCTCCCAAATAGCTGGGATTACAGGCGCATGCCTCCACGCCCGGCTAATTTTTTCTTTTCTTTTTTTTTTTTTTCATCTATGTGAATAACTAGAGGTGTTTTTTGTTTTTGTTTTTGTTTTTTGTATTTTAGTAGAGATGGGGTTTCACCGTGTTGCCCAGGCTGGTCTTGAACTCTTGAGTTCAGGCAGTCCACTCATCTTGGCCTCCCAAAGTGCTAGGATTATAGCCAGCCAATGATGGAGTTTTAAAAATTGTTCTTAGGCTGCGTGCAGTGGCTCACACCTGTAATCCCAGTACTTTGGGAGGCCAAGGTGGGTGGATCGCTTGCACTCAGAAGTTCAAGACAATCCTGGGAAACATAGCAAGACCCTATTTCTAAAAAAATACAAAGATCAGCCAGGTTTGGTGATGTGCACTTGTAGTCCCAGTCACTTGGGAGGCAGAGATGGGAGGATCCCTAGAGCCTAGGAGGTCAGGGCTTCAGTGTGCTATGATCACACCACTGCACTCCAGCCTGGGCAACAGAGCCAGACCCTGTCTCAAAAAAAATTATTTTTACCTAGAATTATAGTCAAAGTCAAAAATTTGCAGGCACACTCAAAATACCCAGGACTAATTGTTGAAATGATGAGAGATGTTCCTCTTTCTACCCATACTGTGCAAATAAAAACATGTGTATGTGCTGTTAGATCAGTTATACACAAATCAGAATGATTTCTGGTGGTGCAAACAAATTGAGGAAGGAGTGGGGAGAAGACAGTATAAATGAAAAGGTATATCTTTTTCAGAGGGCCAGACCGTGTTTTGAGAGATGATTGTTTCAGTTTTTGTTTCTCAAAATATGCAAAACAGGTCTCATGGTGGCTCGTGCCTGTAATCCCAGCACTTTGGGAGTCCTAGGTGAGTGGATCATTTGAGATCAGTAGTTCAAGACCAGCCTGGCCAACATGGTGAAACCCTGTCTCTACTAAAAATACAAAAATTAGCTGGGCGTGGTGGCGGGCGCCTGTAATCTCAGCTACTTGGGAGGCTGAGGCGGGAGAATTGCTTGAACCCAGGTGGCAGAGGTTGCAGTGAGCCAAGATGTACCACTGCACTCTAGCCTGGGCAAGGGAGTGAGACTCTCTGCCTCATTAAAAAAAAAAAAAATTTGCAGAGCAGCAGTCATATGACACTCCCACAGGAGATAATTTTTCATGATGTTAAGTGAAAACAATCAAAAAGTAAGCCAGTTTCAGGGACTTTTATAAGAAATCATGTCCCAAGTTCATTGTTGTATTTTTTTAGCTGTGGTTTTTTGTTTACTTGTTTTGTTTTTTGTTATTTTTCTTTATTTATTTTTGATACAGGGTCTCACTCTGTCTCCCAGGCTTGAGTGCATTGGCATAATCACCGTGGCTCATTGTAGCCTCTTAACTCATGGGCTCAGGTGATCCTCCCACCTCAGCCTCTGGGTAGCTGGGGCTACAAGCATTTGCCACCACACCTGGCTAGTTAAAACAATTTCTTTTTGGGTAGAGACTGGGTTTCACTGTGTTACCCAGGCTAGAGTGCAGTGGTACATCTTGGCTCACTGCAGCCTCTGCCTCTTGGGCTCAAGCAGTCTGCCCACCTCATCCTCCTAAAGTGCTGGGATTACAGGTGTGAGACACTGTGTCCGGCCCTTACCTGTTTTTTGGTTTTTGAGTTTTTTTTTCCTCAGAAGATGTTCCTGAATTACCTGGGGTGTTGAATTAAAGTTTAAAACTAATGGTAATAGGTAACATATGGTACTCCTTAGTTTATAGAATTTGTTTGCATTAATATCCTGCCTATTCCTCACTGAATCCTATAAAGTGAATTTCACTTTTAAGTCTATTTTACAATTGAGGAGACTCAGGCTTAATGAGGAAACTGGGGTTTAGGGAGACTTTGTGAACACAGCTTTTTTCTTCTTTAATGGCAGTCTTTCTCTGTCACCCTTGCTGGAGTGGTGTAATCATTTTGGCTCATTGTAGCCTCCAACTGATGGGCTCAGGTGATCCTCCCACCTCAGCCTCTGGGTAGCTGGGACTAAAAGTATGTGTCACCACACCTGGCGTTTCACTAGCTAGGACTGCAAGCACTGGGACTACAGTGACGATACTCACTGTAACCTCAAATTCCTGGGCCCAGGCATTCTCCTACCTCAGCCTTCTGTGTAGCTAGGACTACAAGCATGCACCACCACGCTTGGCTAATTATTTTTATTTATTTATTTTTGGGACAGAGTCTTGCTCTGTTCCCCAGGCGCCCAGGCTGGAGTGCAGTGGCACGATCTCGGCTTATTGCAACCGCCACCTCCCAGGTTCAAGTGATTCCCCTGCCTCAGCCTCCAGAGTAGCTGGGATTACAGGCACGTGCCACCACACCCAGCTAATTTTTTGTATTTTTAATAGAGACGGGGTTTCACTGTGTTAGCCAGGATGATCTTGATCTCCTGACCTCATGATCCACCAGCCTCGGCCTCGGCCTCGGCCTCGGCCTCCCAAAGTGCTGCAATTACAGGCATGAGCCACCGTGCCCGGCCTATTATTTTTTTGAGAGATGTGGTCTTGTTAGGTTGCCCAGGTTGGTTTTGAACTCCCAGACTTAAGCAATTCTCTGGTCCTAGCCTCTTTGTAATATGCCCCCACAAATATGCCCCAGCCCCATATTTTCATAAATACTACTTGATAAATTCCACCTGATTTTTAGTACAGTCAGAAGCAACTGAGTAATCTCCTATTTTGATTAAATTTTGTTCCTTGTAGCTTAGAACTTGAGGTGAGATTCCCCAATTATTTGCTGAGTTGATTGTCTAAGCCTGAAGTAAGGTAATGTTATACCTTGCTTTATGCTGTACTCAGAACATTCTTGGAACTATAACATTCACCTTAGAATGGAAATGTACTGATTGTTTATAAACATTAGATTCCTGTCTAATTATCTTTACTTTTTATAACTTTGTTGTAACTGTAACTTACCTCAGTATCCTCTTACAATATTTTGGTTTGATTCTGTTTCGATTATCTAAGAAATAGATTATGTAGGAACATGAAGACTTAAAAAGTGAATAAACAAGTTTTATGTCTTTTCTGTTGGATGCTGGTTGTCTGTGCTCTTTAGTTTTTGTCTGGTTTAAAAAAACATGTAGGGCCGGGCACAGTGGCTCACATCTGTAATCCCAGCACTTTGGGAGGCCGAGGCAGGCAGATCATGAGGTCAGGAGTTTGAGACCAGTTTGGCTAACACAGTGAAACCCTGTCTCTACTGAAAATACAAAAAATTAGCCAGGCGTGGTAGTGCACACCTGTAATCCCAGCTACTCAGGAGGCTGAGGCAGGAGAATCGCATGAACCCTGGAGGCGGAGGTTGCAGTGAGTTGAGATCTCATCATTGCATTCCAGCCTGGGTGACAGTGGGAGACTCTGTCTCAAAAAAAAAAAAGAAAGAAATGTAGAACCAGCATAACTAAGAAAGTAGCTTTTACTTTTCTAACTGAAATTCAGATTTTAATTCATTAAATTATAGGCAAAACTTTTTTTTTTTTTTTGACGGAGTCTTGTTCTGTCACCAGGCTGGAATGCAGTGGTGTGATCTCGGCTCACTGCAACCTCTGCTTCCCGGGTTCATGCGATTCTTTGGCCTCAGCCTCCCGAGTAGCTGGGACTACAGGCACGTACCACCATGCCCAGTTAATTGTTGTATTTTTAGTAGATAGGGTTTTACCGTGTTAGCTGGGATGGTCTCGATGTCCTGATCTGCCCGCCTCAGCCTCCCAAAGTGCTAGGATTACAGGAGTGAGCCACTGTGCCCTGCCAGCAAAACATTTTTCATTCTTACCAGCTTTTTTTAAAAACAGCTTTTTTTCTTTAATAGATTGTGTACAGAACTCTAGAGATAAAGGAAATGGCAAAAATGAAAAGAAGAGTATGTTTGGGTTATGAATAGTCATACAGATTAATAAAATATCTCCTGTCCCATAAGTTAATTTGAAAAAAAAAGCCATTATTTTGGAACTACAGTTTTTTTTTTTTTCCAAGGGTACATGTGCAGGTTTGTTATATAGGTAAATTTATGTCATGGAGGTTTGTTGTACAGATTATTTCATCACCCAGGTGTTAAGCCTAGTACCCATTAGTTGTTTTTCCTGATTCTCTCCTTCTTCCCACTGGAAGACACTCCATTGTATGTTGTTCCCCTCTCTGTGTCCACATGTTCTCATCTTTTTTTTTTTTTTTTTTTGAGATGGAGTCTTTCTCTGTTGCCTATGCTGGAGTACAGTGGCACGATCTTGGCTCACTGCAGTGATCTTGGCTTACTGCAGCATCTGCCTCCCAGGTTCCAGCGATTCTTCTGCCTCAGCCTCCTGAGCAGCTGGGGTTACAGGCGCACATGATTATGCCTGGCTGATTTTTGTATTTTTAGTAAAGATAGGGTTTTGCTATGTTGGCCAGGCTGGTCTCCAGCTTCTGACCTCAGTTGATCCATCCGCCTCAGCCTCCCAAAGTGCTGGGATTACCGGTGTGAGCCATCTCACCCAGCCTGTTCTCATCATTTAGCTCCCACTTATAAGTGAGAACATGCAATATTTGGCTTTCGGATTCTGTGTTAGTTTGAGGACAATGGCCTCCGGTTCCATCCATGTGAAACTACTATTCTAAAAATCTGGTAATTTGAAGGGTGTCATGAAACATAGTTTATTGGGAAACGTTGTTTATAACAGATTCTTGAAAGCAGCTGGTCTGAGGAGATACTCAGTTCTTGATTGAGAATAGCTTCTGCCTTGTTTGCTGCAACTGGAAAATATTTGGATTAAGATTAGGAGCTATAATATGTGCTATTCAAGCATGATAGATAATCTGCTGACTTTATTTTTTTGGAGACAGGGTCTCCCTCTGTTGTCCAGGCTGGAGTGCAGTGGTGTGATACCAGCTCACTGCAGCCTCTGCATCCTGGGCTGCGATCCTCCCACCTCAGCCTTCTGAATAGCTGGGACTACAGGCGTGCACCACTGTATCCAGCTAACTATTGTACTTTTTAGTAGAGATGGGGTGTATTAGTTTTTTTTTCATG
Organism: Cacajao melanocephalus; assembly: GCA_963573385.1. Classification (NCBI taxonomy): domain Eukaryota; kingdom Metazoa; phylum Chordata; class Mammalia; order Primates; family Pitheciidae; genus Cacajao; species Cacajao melanocephalus. Next base: position 1,393 of record CAUYLG010001186.1, on the reverse strand, counting down.
TTGCTAATAAAGACATACTCAAAACTGGGAACAAAAAGAGGTTTAATTGGACTTAAGAGTTCCACATGGCTGGGGAGGCCTCAGAATCATGGCAGGAGGTGAAGGGCACCTATTACATGGTGGCGGCAAGAGAAAAATGAGGAAGAAGCAAAGCTGGAAACCCAATAAACCCACCAAGATCTCATGAGACTTATTCACTATCACAAGGCGAATAGCATGGGAAAGACCAGCCCCATGATTCAGTTACCTCCCCCTGGGTCTCTTCCACAACATGTGAGAATTCTGGGAGACAGAATTCAAGTTGAGATTTCTGTGGGGCACAGCCAAACCATATCATTCTGCCCCTGGCCCCTCTACATCTCAGGTCCTCAAATTTCAAAACCAATCATGCCTTCCCAACAGTCCCCCAAAACATTAACTCATTTCAACATTAACCCAGAGGTCTACAGTCCAAATTCTCATTTGAGACAAGGCAAGTCCCTTCTGCCTATGAGCCTGTAAAATCAAAAGCAAGCTAGTTACTTCCTAGATACAATGGGTGTACAGATATTGGGTAAATACAGCCATTCCAAATGGGAGAAATTGGCCAAAACAAAGAGGTTACAGGGTCCATGCAAGTCCCAAATCCAGTGGGGCAGTCAAATTTTAAAGCTCCAAAATGACCTCATGTGACTCCAGGTCTCACATCCAGGTTACACTGATGCAAGAGGTGGGTTCCCATGGTCTTGGGCAGTTCTGCCTCTGTGACTTTGCAGGGTACAGCCTTCCTCCTGGCTGCTTTCATGGGCTGGCCTTGAGTGTCTACAGCTTTTCCAGGTGCACAGTGCAAGCTTTCAGTGGATCTATCATTCTAGGGTCTGGAAGACAGTGGCCCTCTTCTCACAGCTCCACTGGGACTCACAATAGGGACTCTGTGTTGGGGCTCTGACCCACGTTTCCCTCCTGCACTGCCCTAGCAGAGGTTCTCCATGAGGGCTCCAGCCCTGCAGCAAACTTTTGCTTGGGCATCCAGGTGTTGCCATACATATTCTGAAATCTAGGCGGAGGTTCCCAAACCTCAGTTCTTGACTTACGTGCACCTGTGTGCTCAATACCACATGGAAGCTGCCAAGGCTTGGGGCTTTTTTCTCCTGGGCCTCCAGGCCTGTGATGGTAGGGGCTGCTGGGAAGGTCTCTGACATGGCCCAGACACATTGTCCCCATGGTCTTGAGGATTAACATTAGGCTCCTTGGCTACTTACACAAATTTCTGCAGCCAGCTTGAATTTCTTCCCAGAAAAAGGGTTTTTCTTTTCTGTTGCATAGTCAGGCTACAAATTTTCCAAACTTTCGTGCTCTGCTTCCTTTTTTTTTTTTTTTTTTTTTTTTTTTTTTGTGACAGATTGTTGCTTTT